>APFE030438607.1:120095-133195 GCA_000404065.3 Pinus taeda
TTAAAAGTGTAGTTTAAATGTTTTATGATTTTGGTTTTCCTTTTTATATGTTTTTAGTGAGTTTTAATTAAAATTTGTTGGAATAGCATATTTTAATTATTAAATATGTGTAGAATAAGAAGTGAAAATGCTTTTGAAGTTCAGAAATTATTTATGTATTTGAAATGCATTTCACATAATAAAAAAAGATAATTTCACCAAAATGTATATTTTGGTAAAAACGTTATGTAAACTCTACATATTTAAAATACTTTTTATTTTATTAATTAGTGTTGTGTGTAGTTAGGCTAGTTGTGAGAAATGATGTTATCCTTTTAGGTTCAATTCCTTTATCTAGGGCGTTGAGCTCATAGTGAAGACTTAGAATATTTATGTTAATCTTTTATAATTGATTCAGCTCATAGTCAAGACTTAGAATATTTATGTTAATCCTTTATAATTGATTTTGATTGGAGTTTAAAGCAATCTTAGGAAACCTCTTGTTTTTCATGTTAGTTGTCTTTTGCTTTTACATTAGGTACTCAATCTTAGTCATAATTTGAATGGGTTAAGTTTAACATTACAAATTATAAAGTTCTTTTGGATGTGTTAATCTTCTTCCGCAATTTTCTAGAAATGTACCAGTCTCAAACTACACATCTATATAAGATAATAGGAGTGACATGAGTTTCAAAGAGGAGTCAAGCTCCCCCCCACAACCAATAGTCTATTGATTTATAGATATTTGCATTGCCCAAATAGACTTTCCACCCATTATTAATCATTTTCTAAATGTTATAATTTTAGTAAAGCTTATGATAAAGGTTGACTTCAAAATACTTACATAAAGTAGCTTCCTCAAGTTGTTATTGAAATAAGAAAAAATAGCATAAGTGACCTTTTTGGATATAATTAACATAACCTTCATTTTTTCATTGTTTCCTATAATACCTATGCTAGAACATAAATGTTTGAAATTTCTTAGTTATTTACTAATATTAGAGGAACATAAGAAAAATATCATTTGTGAAAAGAAGAAGCATGATAACTATTCCAACTAAATTAGTATCCAACCTATTCCTCCAAAACAAGCTTCTAACTTCTCAATGTAAATATCAAAAGTTTAGATGTCATAGACCCAAATATATTGCCCAAGTTTTTTCCTTTTGTCATCATCAGTAATGTGACGCCATTATGCAGGACCATTAGAGCTTCCCAAAGCCATCAGGTTTTTAAGAAAAGATCCAAAAAGGGGTTTCAACATTGAAAAGGAATTCTACTTGCTTATTTGTAAATAATCTCAGTTTCTTAATTAATATAGGAAGTATGGGTTTAGAAAAGCTATGGATGTGTAAGATTTTGTCCATAAGGAGAAAAACAAATCTAACTTGGCAAAAGAAAATCTAACTTGAAAAGCATGAGATATTTAGGGAATAAATCATGGAATGGTTTATGGATCTTGAAAAATATATTTTGTTGTTAAAGTTGTATTTAATCATTATAAGCCTAAGGGAAAAGCTAAGGGCCAATAGGCCAAGAGGAAAACAAGTTTGTGAGTGAAGATGGATGTATATACAAATTCTATTAAATGAAATAATTTTTCCATCTATGTTTGTGTATTATCCATGAGATTTAAGATCTTGTAAGGAGTATGCGTGCAAGAGTTTTTTAGTTGATTGATCTTAGTGATATTCAACTACAATAATATTAAATTCATGTAAGAAGGATCGAAATACCTTCTCAGCAAGTGGAACTTTGTGGATCGATGGCATGTACGCCAAATTGATTTCTCTATATTATTTAAAAGCTATTAAAGAGGGATATCGAGGTTGAATCTTGTTGGATGGGTGGAATCGTAGATTATATCGAAGTCTTATTGCAGATTAAATACTTTGGCATTCATAGAAACTCCTTGAGTAGAAAGAACTCGAATTGCTTTCTATTTTGGGAATAGAAATCAGCTATGTTTTGTATGGGAAACCATTTTGTGTTTAGATGAATTTACTTCCTTTTGTGAATGGTAAATGTGTTCTACTTATTCTGGAAGACATTTAACTATTGTGATTGATGGCCATTGAGAATTTTGAATGTCCTTGAATACAAATATTTTACATGTATGTAGAATTCATTTTTCATGGAAGAAAATTAGTTTGATGAAGGTTGTTACAGGGGTAGGTTGAGGAGAAGAAACTCACTAGTTCAAGAGATGTGTCTATTGGAGAATGTAATTAGTGTTGGTCTTCATAATGTAATGTAAATCTGTTATTGATGAATTCATTATATTTATTATTATTTTTATTTTGGCCAAAGCATGTTCTTCATGCTCAAAGAGTCAAAAAGAGTAAAAAGAATTTGTATTTGAGTAATGTCACATTTGGACATTTGAAAGAAAAGAAAAAGAATTTTTATTTTGAGTCAAAGAGTCAAACAAAGACCAAGTCAGCCCTCCTTGGACAAGTCATCCTATGTGGCACCTATTCAAGCCTCCTAGATAGCTATATATACAAGTCAACTCGACCTCTTGGAACTTCATTCATTCATCATCGTATCGTCATCATTTATGCACCTAATCAAGAAGAAAAGACAATTGAAGTCAAAGGAGAGAAGAGGAAGTTGAAGGAGAGAGAGAAGACAAGTTTTCTACCCTAGATCTACTCACACGTGTGAATTTTATATGGTTTTATGAGGTCATTACAGGGCCAAAATTCGGCCTCTACTGTAGGGCCAAAAATATATCTGATTTGACTAGATTTCAAAAGGTTTGACCAGCATTGACTTTAACTTAATTGGTCTTTGGTCTTGGTCTTAGTCTTGCATATCTCTCATTTTGATCTAATTCTATAAGAAGAGGATTTTTGGGCTTTCCCCTTTCTAGGGTTTTCCCCTAGCATAGAGCCTAGATCTTGGTGTCTCTTGCTTTCTTTTGATCTTCATGTTTTTCACGTTTGTATAATTGCTTCATGAAGAAGATATTATAAGTAATAAGAAGAAAAATAATATTCATAAGTAATTATCAAGTATAGAAATCGATTATCTTCTTTGTTACACTTGGTTTCTCAAAATGGTATCAGAACTAAGGTGAAGGAAGGGAGATCACACTCTTAAAGACACCATTGAAGTAGCAACTCTCCCTCACTTGAAGACATCTTTGAAAGGATATTCTTGTAGTTGCTCTCTTTCAATTTAACATTCCTCCAAGTCTCTATGTCTAACGCTTCTAATCCAATGACATACATTTGCAAGGAAAGTGACAAGCTTGAAGGAGGATCCAACTTCAAGGCTTGGAAAAATAGGATTGATTTAGTGCTAAGAAAAAATGAAGTCATGGAATTCGTTGAAGGCAAAGTTCCACCACCAAATAAAAACAATGTTTGGGAAGTGGCCAAATACAACAAGGGATAAATTAGAGTTCAAAGGATTCTATTTGAATCTCATCTCATTACCTTTGTTTTAGAATTGTCTACATCCAAAGAAGTTTATGATACTTTGGTGAAATTATACTCCATCAACATAACAGGTCATAATATATCCTTACGAAATCAAATTTATCAAACAAAGATATCAAAGGACAATACTATAACTTCATATTTCACGAAGATATCAAAAATTAAAGACCAACTTCATGAGGTTGGTGAACATATATCTAATTCTAAAATGATTACCATTGTAATCAATGTATTACCTATAGAATGGGATAGTTTTGTTGGAGACATTTATGCTAGAAAATATACTCCTGCTTTTGAAGGATTATGAGCTCAATGTACTCTAGAAGAAACGAGACTAAAGGTAAGAAGAAATACTCAACCTATCCATGAGGACTCTCGAACTTTTTTAGCTAGATGAATGAAGAAATTTGAAAAGAAGAAAAACAAAAATGTTGGTAGCAGAAATAAAAAGATGTACAAAATATAATAATTGTTTGTCATGAATATGGGCACTACAAGACAAATTGTCTTGAGAATCCTAAGAAAAAAAAATGAAGGAAAGACATGAAGCATCAACTGCTCAAGATGAGGACATTGCAAAGAAACTAAAGGAAGAAAATCCGAAGGATCTTTACTACTGAAGATCATGAAGATCATGGCTAGTGTAACTTGCATCCATCCTTACACCGAGTTTGAAGATTATTTTTCATAGAAGATAATCAACATAATCATGAAGGCTAGTAAATGTGTATTTGCAAATAGAAGATTGTTTAGAATGAAACTCCCATAGTAGCATCATTGGGAAAAGAGTCTAATAGAAATATCATAGAAAGCAATTACATAGTAGAAACCTTTCAAGAAGATAATTTTGTTATGAAGAATTTGGTTGATGTCAAAGGCTATCTAGATCTTGACATAAAGTAAAGGAATTGGATTGTGTGTAGCAAAGAGACTTTTTAAGTCTAGAATATAGGACGAGTAAGCAGTTTAAAATATCTCTTATCCAAGGGAGTTCATCGTAGAAAAAAATATTAGAAGCAACATACCTCATAAGAATGAGTTGGATGTGTTATGTTCTAGTTTATCTCAAGTCTTAATGCAGATCGAAGAAGAAGAGTTGTCTGAAGTCCCAGGTATATTCTATCCATGGTTTGGTTGTTTGGTAGGTTCATTTGTGGCCATATAATCTGCGTTTTGGAGTGATATTCTTATGGTTCTTTGTGTGGACAGGAGCCCTGATATTTTTAGTAAGAGGAGGTTGCAAGGTCTAGTTATAGGACAAAAGTAAGGGTTGATTTCCCCTGTACCTATGAACAGAAGGATACTCAAGGCCAAGACTTCAATTAGGGTTGCAGACTTATGTTGGAAGGCAGAATTGTTATAGTGCAGGAGATTAAGACAAGTGGATAAGGGTTTGAGCAGGGATTTATGTATTATTATGCCAAGTTGGAGCATTTTTGTAGTTTCTATAGGAAGCCCTAGATAGGGTCAAAAATCTAAGATTACAGTGAGCACAAGGCCAAGTGTTTGAAGGCATGAGAAGACATCCTTCAGAAGTATGGTTTTGTCTTTCCAAATTGATGGATGCTAGGTGATGTAAGTCCAATTTGGACAATGGTGTAGCAAATTATGTACACTAGGTGTTAGAAGGTTGTTAGAATCTACTTAGAGAGCCCTAATTTAGTGGACAAAGGAAAATTTGTCACTATGTGTGGGTAAACGTATGATGCCCTAAAGGATTGGCTTTTCGAGGTAATTAAGAGCAGTCAAGAGGGATAGTCTTTGAGTCCTAGTTTTGTGATTGACAAAGGATTGAATTAGAAATGAGAGGGTAACATTCAAGTCTTGAGTTCGGTCTTCTTCAGAGCAGAAGAAAGACATAAGATTTAGTAGTTTTGTTGTTAGATGAGAAGCATTTTTAGCTCCATAAATTGTTCAAATGGACTATTTGATGATATGTTGTGTTCAACCATTACATTTTGTAGTGATCAAAGATGATTGTTGAGAACCCCATCTTCATGGAAGATTCAAGAGCATGGTGTTGGTAAGATCCAAGAAGCTACAACAGATCTTCTCGGAAGAATAGGTAGATGATGTAAGGGAAGTATGTGTACTTCCAACACAAGTTACATCTTGTAGATATCTCGTCCCTACTTGAGAGGGAGTGAACATGGCTTTCCCATCCAAGGTTGAGAGGGAGTGACGTTGGACACATGGTTCTCCTTGTTTCATGTACTATGACAGTTTAGGACTAACACCTTAAGTCAAGTACATGGACATGGATAAGGAGAATGGTGTATTGGATAAGCATCTTGGAAAAACATTATTGAGTCATGTATTATGACGTATTAGTATTAACACCCTAATTCAAATACATTGACATGGATATGGAGAATGGTGGATTGGATAAGCATCTTGGACAGACATTCTTGAGTCGTGTATTGTGATGGATTAGGATTACCACCTTAAGTCAAATACATGGACTTGGATAAAGAATGGTTTGGTGGACAGACATTTCCTTTAGGGAATGGTCTGGTGGAGTAAATACTCTAGTGATCCTAGGTGGAGTATGTGCCTCAGAGAGGTAGTGTGGTGTCCTATTGAGTTCCTACCAGCATTGTGCTCTAATCTTGTGGTGAGATAGAGTGTACCTATCAAGGCCTTAGTATTGTGACAATGTTGGTTATGAGATGTTATCATCATTGATGCTTATAAATCTGGATCATTTCTTATATGAATATTTCAACTTGAGATTATCTTGTTGAGTTATTGTGAATACCTCCCTAGGTAAGAGGGAGCATTGGAGAATGTAACTAGTGATGGTTTGCATAATGTAACGTAAATCTATCATTGATGAATTCGTTATATTCATTATTATTTTTATTTTGGTCAAAGCATGTTCTTCGTGCTCAAAGAGTCAAAAGAATATGTATTTGAGTCATGTCCCATTTGGACATTTGACAAAAAAGAAAAAGAATTTTTATTTTGATTCCAAGAGTCAAAAAAAGACTAAGTCGACCCTCCTTGGACAAGTCAGCCTACATGTCACCTATTTGACCCTATTGGATAGCTATATATACAAGTCAACTTGACCTCTTGGAAGATCATGCATTCATTATCACATCATCATCATGTATGTGCCTAATCAAGAGAAAAAAGACAATTAAAGTTAAAGGAGAGAGAGAGAAACTGATTTTTTTGCCCTAGTTCTGCTCACATGTGAAAATTTTTTGTGGATTTTTGAGGTCATTACAAGGCTGAAATTCGCCCTCTAACGCAGGGCCAAAAATTTATGTGATTTGACCAAATTTCATAAGGTATAACCAATGTTGACTTTCGTTAACTTTGACTTGATTAGAGGAAACTTTGAGGAAGGTTGTCTTGGGATATTCATGCAAGTTTGGTCTTGGTCTTGGTCTTGGATATCTCTCATTTTGATATGATTCTATAAGAAGCAGATTATTGGATTTTCCCCCTTGTTGGGTTTTTCCTAGGATTGGAGCATAAATCTTGGTGTCTCTTGCTTTCTTGTGATCTTCATGTTTTTCACATGTGTATAATTGCTTATTGAAAATACATTATAAGTAATAATAAGAAAAATAATATTCACAAGTAGTTATAAAGTATAGAAATCAAGTATCATCTCTATTACACTTGGTTTCTCAACAGCAACATCAAAGTGCGTAGAAAAACGCAAAAATGATTGACCAATGCGTGGTCAACCTCTTGAGATTCTGGGATAGTTTTGACTTGTGTCTCATTAAATATTCCACCCTCTATACAAGGGTAAAGGGAATGTTTCCTTGTTTTATGAATCATGAAGCATATTTCTTCATGAAAAATAAATTATTTATGTTTTAACTAGAATTTCCAATGGATCTTGCATGGCTTTTGGTTAATTATGTATTATTGTATGCATAATTGGGTTACAAATTTCACGTGCTATTCAATCCAAGAAGTGGTAATGCGGGCATGAAAATATGGTACATTGAGATGTTACATTAGAAAAATTGTGCATGCATTTTGACAAAATGTGGAGGAATTTCTGCAACCATAATTGACAGAAAAAAGGAGGATTTGGAATGGACACTTTTAATAGATGATGTTGGCTTTGTAGTGTTAGAGTGGAACTTCATATGAAAAGACAAATTTTCTTGCGATCACATCGCCCTGCCTCTACCATAGAGGCTTAAACAACTTGGTCCAACTACAACTAGACTATGCATGTTCACCCAAAGTCTTCCCTATGATTATTCCTTAAGCTACAATTTGTTAGAAATACAACCAAGTTTAACACAACCAAATTCACCAATAATAAGCACATTTCTAACCATGGCTTTAAAGGATACTAGCAATACTTTTACGCTTAGCCAATATTAAAAAATACTTAACTAAATAGTGTATCACAAGGCAAAGAAAAATGCATACAAGTAAAGGACCACAATATAGATGTATAGGTAGCACCCAAAATGGATGCCTTGACTTCATTAAATATGAAGACTGTTATGAAGATACAACAAAGGGAGTCCAACCAAGCTACCTAAAAATCTTCTATAGAATAGAAATATAGAAGGTTCCACTACCTATAAACACAATACTTGTTAATCCAAGCCTTGAAGCATCTATAATTATACCTCCTAGAGATCCCTTCTCTTCAATAAATCATAGGTAGCATCCAAGTTGTTTATTATACCAAGCCTAGGCTTAGCACATCACATAACTCATTTCCCACCCTTGTATCCTCACTTTATGAAGAACTTTTCTCATTGGATGCATCATATTTTTATAATGGAAATTTCCTTGTCATTTCCTTGCACCATATTCCACATCCAAATGGACCCAATGTGCAATCCATCTACCAAAACATTGAAACAATTATACCCTTGGAGCCACACAACTATCAAATTATGTACTTTTTCCCAAGGTGTCCCAATCTCACATAACGGACGCTCTAGGACGAATCGCTACTCCATCCAATGTCTAGGCATATGTCATTTACTCCTGCAACTTGTCACCACAATCAGTCATTCCTTACTTATCAAATAAGGTAGGTGTTCCTATTGTCATCCCCAGGCAGAGACCTTACATCCACCCCCACCAAATTTGTTATCATCCCACCAACATCCAACCAACACTTATATAAGTGCCTTGGAAGCCTGGTCTTCTAAAACTCAGATCTTATCTTCATAATACCCACTTCATCTTTCCTTCCTAGCTATTCTCCTCTTCAAACCTATATTTTTAGCTAATAAAGTACTATTGCACTGATACTTGCCAAGGTGGGTATTCCTTTGTGCTAGTATAACCTTGTCCACTTCCAATTCTGGCATGTCTAAGGTCAATAAAAGGGCTCTAAATGGACTTACTCTACTAAAATATCCTCCATTAATAATCCAATGTTTCAATTAATTGATAGTCAAATCTAGATGGTGAGTTCTCACATGTTTTGATAGCTTTAATCTATAAGTAACATTCCAAATCTTCTCAAGCACTTTAAATGGTTCTTCAAATTGTAATAGTGCTAAACTATGGCAACAAGAATATTCCATTTTAATTTGTCCTTGAATTAAATTGTGAATTAAAATCGAATTTAGTCTTAAAGGCTACTTGGAAATAATTAATTAATTTATTTTAAATCAATTATTTGGAGAAATTCAAGTTAGAATTCTTTCTGAAGTCATGCAATAGTTATCCCTTAAATTAAGGAGATTAGATTGAGTTATATTTTAGTTGTAATTAGTTAACTCAGTTTACCGAGTTAAGTCCAATTAAATTAGTTCCAAATTGTTTGAGGAACTAATAGTGAGTTAACAGTCAGTTGATACATTAATGCACTCAACTAGTTCTACTCCAATTAACTGAACATTCCCTCATCAGAAACTCATGCATGTCTATTCAGAGAAGGACCTAGTTGAGATTAATGTTCAAGGATAGTGTACTATCAGTTGCATGTGTTTTCTCATGGACAAAATTCATGCATGTAGTCAAGGATTCATCCTTGAGGATTGCGCAGTTTTGAAGGCTTGGTGTGCCACTTGGTAAAAGGAAAATCATCCACAAGGAACAACGCAAGGAAATAGGAGCTTAGAGGGCAGATAGGAAGGCTGGAGAGAAGTCAAGATTGCCTGTGAGCATCTGTGAGGATTGTACTGAGAGCTGGCTAGCCGTGAGAGCTAAGGATTTGTATAATTCCTATGTATTTCCACCATGTATGATAATACAATAATATGGGGTTTTTAGCTGAGGCTTTCCCCAAAGTATTTTCATGTGTATTGTGCCATCGATTCGTCTTCTTCTGATTATATTGTTCAGCTTGATCTTTAAGCTTCCGCAAATTGATAGTAGAAGTAGGCTATAGTATTCTGATTTGATTTATATTGTATTATCGGGTTGACCTATCACATATTTTGTACATGGTATCAGAGTTGTGAACAGTATACTGAGAAGAGAATTTGAAGTTTGAAGTTCAGGGTTGCAAGTGCAAATAGAATTCATATCATACTTCAAGGTTGGCCAATGGCGTTCTACGGCTTGAGACTCGAGTATGCCTTGGAAGGTAGCTCGAATTACATAGCATGGAAACATAGAATGAAGGTTGTATTAGAAGACAATGGCTTGAATGAATTCATTAATCAAGAAATCCCAAAGCCAACTTCAACTAATGCACAAGTGTTGGCTGAGTGGAAGAAGTGTGTGGCGAAGGTGAGACAGATCATCCTTGAGGGAGTTCAAGGCCATATTGGCGCTCAAGGATAAGCTTCAAAGAATCCAGATGGAAAAGGGTGATACTATTTCCACATATCTTAACAAGCTCAACACCTGCAGAGATGAGCTTGGCAGTGTGGGAATAACTACTACTGATGATGATATGGTAAGCCTCACTCTCCTTGGCCTTCCAAAGAGTTGGAATAGCTACGAGGACTCTATGAATGGAAGGGATAAACTGTCGAATTGGGAATGATTGTGGTCGGATCTTATGCAGGAGGAGATCAGGAGAAGCACACTAGATGGTTCTTCATCCAAGAATGATGATGAATTAAATCTGGCCTTAGCAAGTAAGGCAAGGAAAGGAAAGGGGAAGGCTTCCCATTTCAAATCAAATTCTTCTCATGGAGGGAAGAAGGGTGACATGTCTAAAGTAATATTCTTTAATTGTCACAATATGGGACATTATGCGACTAATTTCCCATTGAAGAAGTTCAAGAAGGGATCCTCGGAAGGTGAGGCATTAGCCTCTCAGTTCAAAATCGACTTTACCCTCATCACATGCATGGTGTCATCGATGATGGGTTGTGTCTGGTATCTTAACAGTGGAGCCTCATTCCACATGATCGGTGATAAAAAATTATTCAGTGCCTTGGAGGAGAAAGACCTCAAGATGCACATAGAGATGGGTGATGATGGAAGGTATAGTGTTTCAAGAGTGGGAACGGTTGTTTTTCAGAGGGAGAATGGAGATCCTCTCACCATGACAGATGTGATGTATGTGCCTAGACTGAAGAAGAACTTGGTATCGATGTTGGAGGACAAAGGCTACGATGTTGTCTTCAGTAAAGAAAAGGTGTTCCTAAGACACATAACCACGGATCATACCAAGAGGATAGGAATTCGGGTGAAGAATCTCTATAAACTAGAGGTAGATGATTGTGCAGCATTGAGTACAAAAGTAGAATTTTTGCAAAGCCAAGACATTAGCAAGTTGTGGCACAGGCGGTTGGGCCATTTTCATCATGGGGCTTTGAAGATAATGCAACAGATATCTATAAGACTTCCCAAAGGTAAACTTGAGCAAGTTGACACATGCAAAGGTTGTACCTTGGGAAAGTACACCAAGTCTTGCTTTCATGATCGAGACAGTCGAGCAGAGGCTATCTTAGAGTGACTTCATACTAATTTGTGTGGACAATCCTCAATGGAATCCACAGCGAAGCAAAGGTATTATGTGATTTTCATTAATGACTATTCTCGTAAATGCTAGATTTATTTCATGCAGAAGAAGAACCAAAATTTCACAAAGTTTAGTGAGTTCAAAGCTTCGGTAGAGAAAGAGTCAGGGAAGAAGATCAAGGCCTTGAGAAGGGACAACAGTGGAGAATATTATTGAGCCCTAAAACTACCTCTCTTCTACATACTTTCCTAGACCTTTTTCCCACACCAGTGCCTCATAAGCTATCAAAGATCATTACATATTGATTCTAGGAGTGCATTTAAGTGGTTTTCTAACTATATTTTTGTGTTTGCTATTTGACTTAGATTTTGCTCATCAGCTGCAGAATGCAGCCACTTTCCATAGCTGACTCACGATTCCATAGCTATTTTTATTGATCTATAGGTTACAGGTGTCAGCAAGTAAAACAAGGCACGTGGGTAGTTTAGGAATGATCTGGACATGGACCAGGTCCTATCTATTCAGTCGAATTCATAAAGGAAATCCTTGGTCAAAGGACGGTCAAAGAAGGAGTCCTACAGTGAATAGGTCTCTATTTTCAACACGTGAATAGGATTTCCATTTGCATTAGGAGACAAACAAAGACAAAACCCCAAAACGAAATAAAATTGCAGATAACAAAAAGTAAGAAAGAGGTTGTCTTGCACATATAGTGCGCCACACTTCATCAATTTACGATTCCCAGATTGATAATTAATGTAGCAATTTAGGGCATACTAAATTGGCTAAACAAATATGTCTCTTAAGAGTTTAAGGACTTCTGTGCAATGGAAGGAATTAAATGAGAGTTGACGGCACCTCATAACCCACAACAGAATGGGGTGGTCGAGAGGAAGAATAGAACTATTGTGGGGGCATCACAGGCAATGTTGCATGACATCACTTCACTTGTGGGCTGAGGCATGCAACGCAGTGGTCTATTTGCAGAATAGAAGCCCACATCGCATACTTGGGATGAAGACACCAGAGGAATCTTTCTCCCATAAGAGACTAGATTTGGGTCACTTCAAGATCTTTGGCTCATCGGTATATTGTCATGTGAAAAAGGACGCACGGAAGAAGCTTGAGCCGACAACAGAGTTGGGGATATTTGTGGGGTACACTGATACACCTCACAACTATCGGGTGTACTTGCCTACCAGTTGGAGGACAATGGTTCGCAGAGATCTCAAGTTTGATGAGCAGAAGGCCATGTG
The DNA here is from genome assembly GCA_000404065.3 of Pinus taeda. NCBI lineage: Eukaryota > Viridiplantae > Streptophyta > Pinopsida > Pinales > Pinaceae > Pinus > Pinus taeda. The sequence goes on from APFE030438607.1 coordinate 132,644, forward strand.
AGTTTCCCTTGAGAGGGAGCTCCAACTATAGGTTGTGGAGGAACTGTTGGTTCCTAAGGAGGAGGAGCCTCAGACTGATGTGGAGCAGTCACATGCAGAGGTTCCAGGAGTGGAGACGTCCACTCAAGCAGAGTCTTCCAGAGATGGACAGAAGCACACAACAGAAGCTGACAAATTGTTGGAGAATGCAAGAGAATTTTTAAATTATTATTATAATGGAGTGAATTTTTTTAATTTGCATATAAATGGGCATACTGTTGTAAGACCTGGTAAGGCATGCGTACCCCTAGGTAACCACTAATAAAGTGTGGGTTAGACTGTTATGAAACTAGCTCACCTAAAGATAGATAAACGCCTTAGAAACAAGCCTCTTCGAGGGGGAAACCTCCTTTACATTACACAAATGAACAATTCTTGGATGATACAAATGACAATAGCTCCTTTCTATATATAGGAGTCTAAGGGGTCTTAATGTAATCAGAGACGACATAACAATAATAATGTAAGGGCACAATAATAACAATATGGGGACTACATGGGCACAACAATATA
>APFE030438607.1:134222-167923 GCA_000404065.3 Pinus taeda
TATTTTTCTTCTTGATACGTCCTTCTATCTTGAGAGTTTGAGGAGTGGTAATTTCTTCCAATGCATTACAAGATATGGCTGGATTCATTTCTTGATGCTCGATGTGATCTTTCACTTTTTGAACATTTTTCTTCTTGATATGTTCTTCTATCTTGAGAGTTTGAGGAATGGTAATTTCTACCAATGCATTTCAAGATATGGTCAGATTCATTTATTGATGCTCGATGTGATCTTTCACTTCTTGAACATTTTTTTTCTTGATATGTCCTTCTATCTTGAGAGTTTGGGGAGCGGTAATTCTTGCCAATGCTTTACAAGATATCGTCAGATTCACTTCTTCTTTCTCTAGGGCTGGTTCCTGGTGTATATCCTCTTCTTTTGAAGTTTTTGGATCCTTTTCTTCCTCCTCTTCACAATCAATGTAAAATAATTTATTCTCAGCATACTTATGACCTTTAATATATTTTTTATCGCAACTGTAACAAATCCCTTTTTCTCTTTTTCTTCCAATTTTTGTAGTGTAAGCCTTGTAGGTTGTGGAAGGCTAGGAGAAAAAACACTTCCATCATTATAGTCATGAATGGTGGGATTCCTTCCTTCCATAATTTTTCTTTCAATTTTTCTTGTCAACCTGAATGCATTCTCTAATGAATCAAGTTCACAAAGATGAACCTCGTGTTGAATGTTATCCTTTAAAGCCCCTATGAAGGCATCAACCATTTTCTTATTTGGAATAGAATTTACCCTTATATTCAATTTTTGAAATTCCTCAATGTGCTCTGCCATTGAACCCTTTTGTTTGAGATTTATCGATTGGCTAAAGAAGGTGTTTCTCTTTGTATCCTCATAATGTGCTATCATTTCCTCTATGAAAATTGACCACGTGACAAGTGGTTTACGAGAACAAAACCCTTTAGACCATAAAAATTGATTCGGTTCTAAATAATTAGATGCAATACATACCTTTTGTAATAGTGGTACACCATGTAGATTAAAATATTTCTCCATCTGTATTATCCGATTCACCGGATCCTTGCCATCAAACTTCCTCATCTCGTTTTTTCTTGATTTTAGGAGCTCGATCTTGAAACGACTGTAACTCTGTAATTTCATATCTTTAAGTTCTGAAATTTTGGCCTATAATAGCCCTTTGCGTCCTCTTTCTAACTCTGCAAGTCTGATCACAATTGGATTCTCGAAGAAATATTTATTCTCAATCTCCTGCGATGACCTAATTATCGATTGGTTTAGTAGAGCGAACTTGTTTGATGTGTCGTAGGTCACTGTTTCAGCCTTAGGTCCTAAAACTGATACCCATAAAACTACAGTCCATTCTCGTTCTATAACCTCTTACGAAATTTCAATCTGATTCTCAGATAGAAAGTTATGACGATTTTCCCAAGGTCACCTGTTTGGAATGTAATTCAGGGGTCTACAAAAACCTTAACTTCCATAGATTATATCTCTGAAAATATAGCGAGACAAGAACTGAAATTAGGACCCAATATTTAGACCAATTTCTTCTCAAATTGGTGTTTTTTTTAGCTTCTAAAACTTCATAGTGAAAGAGTTATAGCAAACATTCTACAATAACCTGTTTTAGATGAAATTCTGGAGCTTGCAAAAACCTAAATTCCTCAGATCATATCTCTGAAATTATAGCAATATAAGATCTGAACTTCAAACCCAAGGTTCACTGAGATTTTGTCTCAAATGGGTTTTCTTTTTAGCTTCTAAAATGTCACAGAAAACAATTTATAGCAAAAATTCCACGATGACATGTTTGAAGGAGTGAAACCCTAGAATCCAAAGCTCTAATACCAAATGTTATGAAACCAGTTCACCAAAAGATAGAAAAGATAGATAAACGCCTTAGAAACAAGCCTATTCGAGGGGGAAACCTCCTTTACATTACATAAATGAACAATTCTTGGATGATACAAATGACAATAGCTCCTTTCTATAAATAAGAGACTAAGGGGTCATAATGTAATCAGAGCCAACATAACAATAATAATGTAAGGGCACAATAATAACAATAGTGGGCTTCTATGAGGCACAATAATAACAATATGGGGACTACATGGGCACAACAATATAATGAGGGGGTTGTACTAATAAAAATAAGGGGATACACTAGTAGTATAGGGACCTAACATAGACCTAGGTGATAGGGGGGATGTCAGGTTAACATATACTCTCGTATAAAAAAATTAGGGGGATAAGGGCTAGAGTGAGCAGGGTTGGGCTGACTCACTTGGCAAGGTTGGTTGGATTTATTCAACGAACCCCAATTAAATTTTAATGGGGGAATGTTAGGTAAACTTGACTTAGAGATAGAGTCAAAATTGACCAAGTCTAACAGTAGTGGTTTTTGGGTAGAAGGTATTATGTACCAATGGTTTTATGCCCATGGTATTTCATGTAATGTAGCCTATAAAAGGCTAGGAAGACTCCATTGTAATGTACGCTATGGATGTGAGAATCCAAGGCTCACTTGGCTAGGTTGGCCAGGGTTTTGCATAAGGCTAATGAAATTTCATTAGGATGGGTTTTCTCCCAAATTTGAGGCTTTCCCGAATAAACATTTGTGTTTATGTGTTATTATTGTTGTTTTTTCAATGTTTTACTCTCAATAATTTTTATTATTTTTGCAGTAAATTTCTTCAGTCCCAACCCCACCTAAAAGGGGTTGTGGCCAGTTGAGTTATGGCGATATTTTTTGTAGTTTTGTTGGACATAATTGAGACTTTCATCTCATGTGTGTGTGTGCTTCGAATTGTACATGCACAGAATGTGCATGATCATCATGTTGACGACCTCTGTTTGGCCATCAATTTGGGGGTGGAAAGTCGCGGACTTAGTGAGCTTGGTATCCAGCATCGACCAGAGACTTGACCAAAATGTACTTACAAACCTATTGTCCCGATATGAGATAATCGATTGTGGGATCCCAAAGTGAATCCAGACTCATTAAAAGAAGAGCTTCGTAGTGGCTTTTGTTGTGATACTATTCTTGCAGGCCACCAAAATGGCCATCTTAGATAATTTATCGACAACCATGAAAACGCAGTCATTGCCATCCTTAGTAGAAGAAAGGCCCGACATGTAATCCATGGGGATGGATTCCCAAGGTCGAATAGGAGTAGGCATATGAGTATATAGTCCTTTCTTCTTGATGGTTGGTTTGGAAATGGCACACGGAGTGCAGGATCTGATGTAATTCCCAACATCCTATTGAAGGTTCGGCTAATAAAAATATTTTTGTAGCACTATCACTATTTTCTCTACTCTAAATTTCCTACGACCCAACTATAGTGCGCCTCCCAAATCATCTTGGCATGCTCACTTTAAGGAACACATATGTGTCCCAGGTGGCATAACAGTGCATCCTAGAAGTGAAATTTTGGAATTTTCTTTCCTTCTAGGAGCATCTGGTATGTGTTACCAAATCATGGATTGCTCTTGTAAAGATGCAGCCACCCCAAAGTCTCTTTCCCACAAGATTCGAGCATAGTGATCAGCGCCATGACCGATGGTCAACTAAGGAAAATTGAAACATTATTGGTGCTTCGGTTCTTCAAATGGAACTATTGCAAGTATGTGGACCATTTCTGATGGTGATCATTCTGCAACTTCCCTTGTATCGGTATGAACTGCAGGGGTCGGTGGTCTATGTGGATGACTGTTTCCTTCCCCATAATATAATGCATCCATTGTCGGTAACCCTACACAATGAAATACATCTCTTTGTTATAGGTGGGATACTTTTAGACTGTGTCTAAAAGTTTCTCACTGTGATATGCCATTGAATTCCCCTACTAAGTAATAACTATACTAATATCATAATCGGAGGCATATATATCAATCTCAAATGGTTCTTGCAGGTTTGGTAATGTGAGCACTAGTGCAAACCAGAGGCGATGCTCCAACTCGGTGAACCCCTTTTGCTGGGATTTAGACCAAAATAACTTTGTTTTCTCTCTACCCTTGGTCACTTGACTTAAAGGCCAAGTGCTATGAAAGAACCCCAACATGAACCTGTGGTAGAAATTGGCAAGACCCAGAAATCTGTGGAGATCTGTTAGAGTGGTTGGGGCTAGCCAATCCCAAATGACTTGTATCTTGGATGGGTCCACATGCACACCCTAATCATCAATGATGTACCCCATATATTGAACCTGGGTCATACCAAAAGTTCAATTCTCCAAATTAGAACACAAATTGTGTTGTCGTAGGGTTTGGAGGACCTGTCAATTATGGTGGAGGTGTTCTTCCCAAATCTAGCTAAAGATCAGGATGTCATCCAAATACAACACCATCAATGAGTTGGTGAAGGGTCAAAATATGTCATCCATCAACCTCATGAAGGTTGTGGGGGCTTTGTCAACCTGAAAGGCATGACTAGCCATTCAAGAAGGCCCTCCTTAGATTTGAAGGCAGTCTTCCACACAACGGTGGGTTCAATTGGTACCTAGTGACAACTGAAACTCAAATCAATCTTGCTGAAATATTTGACCCCCTTGAGTTGGTACAGAAGGTCATCAATCTGTGGGATTGGATACATATTCCAGAAAGTGATCTTGTTAAGTGTCTGATAGTCAATACAGAGTCTCTAGGTTCTGTCCTTCTTTTGTACCAACACGATCAGGCTTCCAATGGGTGATGAACTTGGCATAATGTGCCATTTCTACAATAGATCCTAAATCTGCCTTTTGATTTCATTGTTCTCTAGAACATAGCATCGATATATTGGTCCATTTGGGAGCAGTGCACCCGGGGTCATATCAATAGAGTGCTTGACCTGATAGTGTAGAGGTACCCCTATGGGTGAGGTGAAAATGTCCCTGTACGCCTCCACGACCTTGTCCATCTACTGCTACCGTGTGGAGGAGCCCTATCTAGAGGTCGTGGCCACAATATTCTTCTTTCCATGAAGGAAAATCATAAGGAAAACAAATTTCTCGGTCTAGGAAATGATCTTACTACATTACTTCGCAATGATCCAAGAGATGATGGTAGTCGGTGCTACCTCTGGTATCATGTACAACTTATTACCCAAAATAATAATAACAGTGTGAGGCCTAGACTCATACGTAACATGTCGCTTCCACAAGTATGGTTGTCTTAATAATTCATCATAAACTTCAAGAGGAGCAACATCACACAGTACCTCATCCGTGAAGGGCTTGATGTTGTAGGGGAGGCAACACTACTAGCTAATGCGGAGATCTCATCCTTGGTGAAGTCACCTGATGGTGTGCAGTTGCAAATGTGTTATGGCTGGTAGGACCAGCCACTTCATGACCTCTGCTAAAATGAGTTTCTTTTCTCTCTCGCTATCGACAATGAACTACAACGAATAACCCTTCACCCACATTTGTGAGTGGAAGAGGCACTCCCCCTTCTCTGGACCTTCGGGCTCATCCTTTTGGATATTGGTGGTGGCAACGGTGGCACTAAGCGCTACATTGATAATATGATTCCCTTTGTCATTCCCCTTGTCGGGTTATGACTAAAGTCAGAACATGCATATGATTCCAAATCCTTCAACTCGGCCTCTAGTGATTGCTTGGCCCAATACTCACTTGTAATGTGAGTGGGGACCTTATGGAATGATGGGCCTCTAAATTAGAAATAAATTAAGGCCCATGCCTCTAAATTAAAACATAAATTAATACAATTGTTTGTTAAATAGAGGGTGTTGGAGATTTAGCTCCTACTTGTCTCATGCATATTGAATGATATTCCTCATCATAAAATTAATTATTATGCACTCGTTTTCTGATTTGCTAATTAGTTGGATTTGAGAGATTTTGTCCAACTAATGGAGCTCCAAGTTTAGTGTTTGGTTGAGATATTTTCTCAACTAAATGATTGTATGGTTAAGATAGTATTTTTATTGAGTCGGGAGGTGCTCTCTAGGCAGTATGGTAGAGATGTTGTAATGTAATGTAATGTAATGTAAACATTTTGACTCAATCAAAATAAAAATAACACTATGTTAAAATAAAAATAACTTGAACCTAAAATACAAAAAATAAAAAATAACACTATGTTAAAATAAAAATAACTTGAAACTAAAATATAAAAAATAAAAAATATACCTTATATTATTATCATTAATTGAGTTTTTTTTCAAGTATTGTTAAGATAAACTGGACTTGTCAAAGTTATCAATGGGTTTTTTGAGCTCGCAAAAGTTTTATAAAACGCTATGTGTATTTATGCTGGAATATATGTTATTTAATGGGGGAAATTAAACCAAGCCAAGACTCATCTTACTTTAGGATCTACCAGCAGCGAGAGGAGTTAAATCTCTTGAGATGAAACCTCTTTTAAGAGTGAAAAGTGTATTGAGCCCTCTCAGCAATTGGTAGATCAGAATTAAGAGGATCTACAGTTGGTCTTAATCAATGGATTTGATTGTATTAATATGTCTTTAATATATACAAGATGGTCTGTAAGAAGTATATTTGTTCAATATTTCAAATTTGTTCTCATATTTTTATATTTAATTTTAATTTATTAATAGAAATAAGTTCCATTCCTATAATTGAGGCGTCAATTTCCAATACCCTTGACTAAAAATCAATTATATTTAATCTTGAGTACTCCTAAAAAAATCAATTTCAAAAATAGAATTTGTATTTTGGTACCCAAATAGTTTTGATGTATTGTATATATTATGTTAATATAATACAATATAGGTTTTTAGTAAGTGCAATTATTTTTTTTTTTTAACTCTTCTATTTTACTTAAAGGTTTTAAAACTTTTGGATCCATATTTCCTTATTTCTTTCCTAAGAATATATTAATCAATATTTCATATTTTATATAGTTAAATTTTAATTTATAATAGAAAAATAACACACGCTCCAAATACCCTTAAATTAAAAAAAAATCTATATTTAACCTCCCAAGAGTAGAGTACTCCTAAAAATAAGTTCAATTTCAAAGATCAAACATCAATGGAAACAAACCAAAATAATAACCATACTAATATGCCTAGGAGGATTCCCATCTCCATTAAACTAAAGCCTTTATTGAGGAGGCATAACTTTGAGACTATAAACGAGCACCTGAAGAAATGAACCAATAAACTGTCATTTTATTTCCATTACTTTTATTATTAAATTATTATATATTTTTAACTAATTTGTATAATCTAGAAGGAAGTTAATAAGTTTGTTTTCAAAATTGCTTTTAAAATTTTAATTAATTTGCAAGTTTTTAAAAATTTAATTGTAAAGTTTTTTAAAGTTCGTGGTAAAATTAAATCTTAAAATTACTTTTAGAAAATTGAAAAGTAACTTTTTTGGATTTGTAAAAGTTTGGATTTCATAATTTTTATTGGTGATAAATTATGTCTTTAAAAGCAATTTTCAATCAATAAAATATTTTTAAAATTAATTAAAAAAGAAATTATCATCAATGTCTCGTAAATTTAATTAATTTAATTAATTAATTAGTTTTCATTTCATTTCGTATATTAAATATTTTCTTTTCGTTCATACTCTGTTTTAACACTAAATATTTATTACCAAACTACCATTCTTTGTTTTTTTTATTCTTTCTAAATACAATGTTTTTCTCTAAATAACAATCTAATTGTCAAGTGTCCTCAAATATATATATTTCCATAATTAATATTTATTTCCATTCATTGTCATACTTGTTTTAAACAATAAAGTATTTATTACCCCATAATTACTTTGGGCTTTGATTTCTATTAAGTGTTGTATCATAATTAATAAAAATGTTTTTTTTTTTCTAATAACAATGTTTTTTTCGCCTTTTTCCATTAATATATTTTATTAATCATAATATTTTTTATAGTTTAATTATTTAATTGTTGTCGTCCCTCTTTTCATAAAAATATGTTCATGTGCCAATAGAATATTAGCACTTTGATTCCTTCCACCAAGGTTTTGTTGTTTAATTCATGCACTTAATATAACTAAGTTATATGATCACATTCACCCCATAAGGATTCTCTACTTTTTGCATAAAAGATGGGTACTAAGCAGCAATGTTGCATATTACACCAGTTAATTTTTTATTTGTCTTTCTTATTTTTTAATATTATTACAATTTTTTTCTTTCTTATTTATCTATCCGATGATGAACCACACTTGTTGGTTCAAAGCGTCGCCAAAAATTTTCTTCTATGTGATTTCTACCAAAAAGACTTTTGCTTAAACAATTATTTTTCTTAAATTATTTTAATTAAAATTTTCTAATTGTTTTTAAAAGCATTTATATTATTATATATCATTTCATATCTTTTACTATATCATTATTGATATATTCTTCTGAAGAGGAACACTTAAACATTGTAAATCTAAAATTTAATACAAGTTTATGAACTTTTATATTGTAGACCCATGTATCTTTTTCAAATGAAAAAACAAATAAAGTTTCATAATGATAAAAAAATTGTCTACATATGCATAATATGCTAAGATATATGTTATTCCTCGAATAGTCTAAAACAAGTTTAAACCTATGTACAACATAGTAATGTATGACATCCATACACAATGTCGAGGTATATAGCTTTTATGTTATGTGCATAAGATGATCCAAACTTACACAATCCAAATTTTAAATCTGACACAAAAGGCAGACTAACTAGTTGACATAATCTGATGCCTAACATTGAATTAATCACAAAAATTATTGACAAAAAAGACAGATGTACCATATACAAATAAGAATGTCTATGTAATATATATTTTCCCCAATCTTTGGAGAGAATCATTGCAGAAAGCAGAGAATGTGATCCCCCCAATTTGTTTGTTGCAACCCTCCTTGAATAATGCATTAGCAACGGCATTATGTTCATTGTGTATATGTGTAAAGGTCAATCCTTGAAAACTACCAAGCAACATTTTAATTTGTTTCATCCAATTTATAAGCATGGGAGGCTCAAAAGTAGATGGCATCAACACCTAGTTGATAAACACATTGAAGTCTCCATAGACATCCATAGACTCTATGGACAACCACTTTGGACAATATATAACCCCACAAAGAGCGATGGTCTCAGCTAAAGTATTAGAACCCATCCCACTATTCCAACAAAATTGATAATAAGTGTCAAGCTTGATGACTATACATGCCCCACTGCCCCAAGAATTATTGCATGTCACCCCATCAAAGAAACCAACTAGATATTTTCACCATATATCCACAATTTTAATACATCTCAAAGAACCCTTCTCAAATAATAGTCCAATTTCATTGTAGAAAGCAGTAATCTTCATACAAATAAACTTGATGTTCGTTGAATAATCCTCAAATATATATGCATTTTGGCACCTTCAAAACCCCTAGAAGATGTATAAAGGGAGAGTGTGAAATACCTTATAATTCAAAATCCACTCCAATAGACAAACCTTCATAGAAGTATGATTCCACTCAACAGAAATATGTAAAATATTCAATACATCATTATAAATGGGGATCGCAAGTGTACATTTTAGTAAAAGGTGTAACACTTCTTCAAGCTCTAGTTTACACATAACATATCTCCCTAGTCCTATGTAACCTCTCTTGCATAAGTTGTCCCATGTTAATATTTTATTTTTCAATGCCAACCAACTAAAACATTTAATGGGGATGTTCCACTTCTAGATTTTTCAAAACCAACTTCAATCCACGAAAAAATGATGTATAGCAGTGATATAACTATATGTCTCCTTTACAAAGATCTGACCTTGAATAGTTTTACCATCCCATGAGAGGATATCATCACTATATTTCATAGTGATATCTGTCATGGATAAGTTATGATCATACTTATCCCAAGAAATAGTGAGATCACCAATTAAACCAAGATCATAAGCTCGTGTCCAGGAAGGAGTCATTGTGATGGAATGATGAGAGACATATATTTGATTTAAATAACAAATGCCCAAATTATGTATATGCCTCATCAGTGGGGCACGCATTGTATGATTCCCATTGAAACCTTTAATGGTAACCAAACCAATCTCTGCATGTTTGTCTGATCCGATCTCCCACCGCAGATTACAAATAATTCAGTGCTTAATTTTCATCACGTTGTTCCAAATATATGAAACCGAGTATGAAACTTGATCCCCTTCCTTTATCCACGCCAAGAAACATTGTTTTTTCAGGTACTTTTCCTTGATGATCAGTTTCCAAATGTCATTATCATTTAAGGCGCGCCACAAACTATTTACCAAGAAATCCCGCCCAAATTGTTCAGTGTTTTTTATTCCCCTTCCCCCATCCTCCTTCCACAGATAAATTTCCTCCAAACACACTAGATGGATCTTTTTGGCGTCCTTGGATCCTTCCCAAATAAATTTTGATATGTAAGAATTTATTTGCTTAGTGATGTTTTTTGGCATCATATAAAGATGCATCCAGTAGACCGAGATACTCTACAGAACCGACTAAACCAGTACCAATCTACCCCCATATTGAGCCATTTATGTGACCATAACAATAACTTATGTTCAAATTTATCAATCAACTACTCCCAATCTCTAGTACTGTAGTTATTTGGTTTTAGAATGAAACCAAAGTACTTGAAGCCACTATCCATTAGAGAAGCCTCAACAGTAAACAATTTTGCAATCTCTAATACTAATACCTTATTCAGAGACGCAACAATCAAAATAAATTTTTTCTTTCTCATATAGAGACTCGATACATCACCAAAGGAGAAAATAATTTGATGTAAAATTTTCCATTCAATAACAGAAACTTCCCCTAGGATAAGAACATCATCCACAAAAATAAGATGAGTGATGGATAACTTTTTTGTGATCTGATATGATACATCCCAATAATAATCCACAAGAGTGGGCCTCTAAAATCTTCCTACACAAACTAGCAATGATCAATGATCAGTTGGAATAAGAGAGGGGAGAGAGATCATCATTACCTTAATCCTATTGAGGCGTTAAAAAATCATGAAGAAACCCAATAATTAATACCATGAAATTTACAGAAGTGATTCACGCCATAAAAAAATCAATGACTAGCTCAAAAAAATTGATATTACATTAAATCATACACTCATAGGCTTTTGTCAAGTCTAATTAAAACAAGAATGGTTGTGCGACAACAAACCCCTACCTTGAGCAGGGGCTTGTAATGCATGAACAAATACATATGGGGTTTGTAATGCATGGACAAATACATATGTTTAAGAATAATATTAGTTCATTTACTGGAGTTTGAACCATGAACTTAGACATTTGAGTTAATGAAAAATCAAGTGAATTTGTTCTAGCTTAGTGATATATCATGCACATCATACCACCTGTAATGTTTTTTTCTATTCATGAGCTTGCATGTTCAGAGTAAATCATAAAGGTATGCATACCACCACACACGTTCAAGCTCTATATTTTATAAACTAGAAACATTAGAGATTCAACTAACTAGTCCTTTATTTACTCATGATCTTACAATATACAACTCTTTTTAATCACAATATTCCCTCGTGTTGTTGGAGCTGTAATGTATTAAGTTTCAGAAACATACACATGAAATTAGAAGTACAATTTTTTTTATAATTTACGAATGCATTGAATTGAATTTTTAATAAAATTGATAAATGAATCAGAAAACAACTTGAAAACAAAGAAAGAGTACTTGCAGATTTTTAAATTATTACAGAATCTACAATCCAGTCTATATATTTAAAGTCGCATAAAAATATTATTTAATTTTGATATAGTGCTTTAAATTCATATAAAAATATTATTTAATTTCGATATAGTGTTTTTCTTGGTAAATCTTTGAGCTTTGGACATCTGAAGACAAAGTTCTAGCTCTACAAGAATATCTTGCCCATCCTCAAAGAAATAAGTATAAGAAGGATGGCTCTTGAAGTATAAATATACGTTCGCACACATTGATCGGTCAGGTCATATTAAAAATAATATTTTGATGGTCGTATTTGATGGAATGTCAAATGGTTCATATACAGTGATTGTGCTATATATGAGCATATAAGAAGGTAGCAAGGAGGAAGTCGTAATTCCTGCACCAAAAATAGATGGAGCTATAGGTCTATGAGTTCAAAAGGAATATAATGCAAGCAAGAATCGCATGCAATGGTGCATTGAGGAAGGGAAGGTTAGGTAACATTGAATGGTTTCTAATGGAGTTTTTGTTCTAAGCACTTGCCCATAAAGACAACCTCTTAAATTGCTTGTGTTAATGCAATAAGAAATTGCAGTGTTCTCCCATTCAACGCCATACTGTTATAACCCCAAATGGTACCAAAACACCATAGAAAACCATAGGATTGCAACAAAAAAGAAACCAACTTCTATACAAAACTCCATAAAACAACTTCAGTAAAGTAATCAATAAAGAGTGTAGTTGGGGTAGGAGGATGGAAAAATAGCATGTGGTGGTTGGTTAGAGTGATTAGTAGGTGGTGCTCCATGACAGTGTAAAATATAGTAGTAGCAATCCTTTGAGGAGTAATGCAGACAACTACAAACGGTCTTTGCTAGAATTTGTATATGGAGATCTGGATACTTCCATGAAGCTGACACTGATACAATATTGTACAAGATCTTACTCTTAAGGAGCTAGTAACAATATGTTAAAGGGGACTCTTCAACATCTTGAGACCTCTTCTCATACGGGTTTTGTCTCAATGATGCAGGTTGAAACAATATAGTATGGGGGGTTGTGGGGCCAACTAAATCTTATTCTACAGTACCAACGTAAGGTGGGATGAATACTTGGTTGTAAAAAGGATATCCGAAGATCTGATTCAATGATTCTTGTAACCTTATGCAATCCATTAATCTCCTCATCCAAGTCCCCGTGAATTCGATCTACCCTTAGCCGCAATTTTTCACTTTGGCGATTCAATTTTCTCCTTAGCCTGCTCGCATTAAGCCCACCCACACTTAGTAAGAAGTTTTCAAATAAAGTAGAATAAGAAAATAATTATCACCCACCACATCATCGCATTGAAATTTCCTACTTAATCATTCTAAATAGCCTTGGAGAATGGGTTAGCATGTAATGAATTTTAGCCACTTTTCAAGTTATATGCATGTAATCCTTGATGTGCCAGGATAAGATGCACATGTTTTCCACATGTCTAAACATGCAATCATTCTTTGAAGGTGCCTCTAAAACAACCATTAAACAAACGCCACTATGCTCTACGGTTTGAGATGTAAATTTAACTATGCTCTGCAGTTGAGATGGAAACTTAAATGATAGAACTCGACATGGGTGGTGTATGGTCATTTACAAGGCTAGTGCAAAGAATTGAATGTGCTAGAGATTTGAAGGTGCTTCGAAATCACACAACACAATCTACAGGTAACATATAAAGATTGTACAAAAAACCCCATATTGGTATAGTGGGTTCCATAGGAATATGCATAGTGCAACTTTTTATTAATCAAGGGTTAGCACCCCATAGATTGAGATGCCTGGGGCACTATAAAGTAAATCTTAGAGTCGAACCACCTATTTTCTCTGCATTAAATCAAATGGAAGGTCGAACACCATAAAGTGTAAAATATGGATACATAATTTCACCAAGAGCACTACCATGGACTACTGTAGTATGCATTCATTCCCCAACAACATTTAACAGCAAAAAAGCCTCAGGAGGCAGACAGAACTACTACCCCAAGAAAAAGAAGAAAGGATGTGATGAAAAGCGAAACATGAAAAGGTGAAAGACATATTAAGGACCGATGTTTATGGATCTACAACCTCCTTCGTCTCCATATTTATCTAGTGGGCAGGGGAAATGAAGAAAGTAAGTGTCCAAACAAGATGCTTATAGGCCTGTGAGTTTCATTGGACTTGATGATGGTTTTTATTACTTAATGGGCCAAAATATACAAATAGGAAACTTTGGTATTAACAAATAGTTACTGTTCGAGTTTCTGTTAATTCTTAATTCTCGTTAGTGGTCAAATTACAGGTACTAGAATGGAAGAAACATGGTCTAGCATCTCATGTGTATTGTAAGAAACATGGTCTAGCATTCTATGACTAGATCTCATGTCTACATAGATTTTTCATTCTCTTCTTCTGTTCCTGTGCCTTGATTGGTTCATTCATTTTCAGAATTGGTTAATTTTTCATTCCTTTTCAGAATAAGAAGGGAAGAGTGAAGAAATTATTCATTTTGTTTCATGTAATGATGGAAAAAGTCTCTTGGTTCCATAGGCCACTTTCAAAGGTATCTAGACAACTTTCACAGGTATCCAGTTTTTCTAGGTATAAATTAACATAGTGGATTAACATTACACATAAGGACACGTAATGAAAACTATATATGAAACAAATACTTTAAGTGGTATGACTAAATATATGGATTTAAAGTTAGTGGTGGTATGGCTTAATATATGGATCTGAAGTTTCAACATCATAATTTGTTGTTAATTGATCAGATTCAATCACAAAAATTCAGGCAATAACGTTTGTTGGAAATTCATTTGTAAATTGAATTATAAATATTCCTATTTCTGTAAAAAAAATAAAACAAACAGGATACCTGAACTAAAGAGCCTAATGCAAGATCATTGGCAAGCGTCGAATGAGGCTAGTGTGTTGTTGATAGATTGTGGCAACGATCTAGAAAGCGCCTGGCTACAATAATGCTAAATGTGTTGTGTGTAAAAGGCAATGAAAGAATTGAAAGGGTTGTCCTGAAGCTGAACACATACATCAGTAATCTATATGATCAAGAGCATAAAGAGCATTTGTGTGGGGCTACAAACGCCATCTATGATGCCTAGAACGAAAGATAGGATTCAGTGAATATTAGTAACAAAAGGCTAACATGCAAGGGCCAACACGTGCAAGGTCCATGCAAAAGTGTTGTAAGTGTTTTACACATGTTCCATACATCTCTTTACAAAGTGTAGACATGTGTTAGGATTATAGTGTCACCTTCATAGCCATATTATGGAAAATGTACGGAAAACATTTTCTTAGCATAAAATGTTCGAGAATTAATGCTAAGTCAACGAGCGTAAGCGCAGGGAATAAAATAAAGATTTATGTCAAGGAGCTTTAGAGAAAACAACTGAAGTTGTTCTTGGTTACAGGGAAATTGCGCTAAGCTTGGCTTATATAAAAGAAAGATTTATGGAAAGTGGCTTTAGAGAAAAAAACTGAAGTTGGTCCTAGTTACAGGTAAATTGAGCTAAGCTTAGCTTGTATAAAACTTATTGTGTCGGTACAAGTTCGGTAGCTAACCAAGTTACTAGAATCTAAGTAGAATATATCCTTTGCAATTGGAGATGGTGGAAAGCAATAAGAGAATTATGGTAAGACTTGGTTCCGTTCGCTCTTTGGCTTTGGTAAACTTAACTCTCTTTTGTTGTTTTATCATCAAAAGATAGAGTGGAAGGGAAGTTTTGGTAGTAGGCTTTAGGGATTTGGAATCATTTCCTGTAGAGACACTCATGGATCAAACTAAATATCGTTGTTACGGCTAGGAAGCGCAGGTAGCTAGTTCAATTCTGGCAGGGCTATTGAACATTCGAGTTAGTGCCAGAGACAGAAGATAGAGACACATTTTTGGTTTCAGTTACATTAATAAACGTATAATAGCTAAACCTCTTTTTTGTTTTCTGTTCCATTCACAGTGGAAGTTGTTTTCTCGATGAACTCCTTCCTTTCATGTAGGCCAAGTGTCATAACCCCTTGCTTTATGGTAGGTGGAGCTAGCATAGTTGTAGTTCCAAGGGTTGTAGAATAAAAAGAATGATTCTTTCTTTTGTTCTTGTAAGCCAATCTAGTTCAATTTCTGTTATGAAAGTCTAGTGGATCAATATAAAATTTCAGTAAGCGGTTTAGGCATATAGAGAGTGAAGCTAAAAAACTCCTATTCTTGTTGCAAGAAACCATCTACCCCTTTCTGAATAGCCCACTTTGTAAACCAAATTCATTTCTGAGAGATAGATAATATCTTTCATGTAGTAAATGAAATGTGGAACTTCCTACTTCTTTGTAATCTTCAAAACAACGAAGATCTGAAGAGCCCTGATGCAGTGATTAATGCTCTGTTGACCCGAACCATGAACAAGGTTATTTGCAGTAACATTTATTTTAGTGTTCAAAGCAATGATAGCGTGTTTTCTCTTGCTCAGTGATAGAGATACGTTAATATGAAGGATTGTAGATGGTGTCTGAACATTTAGTATCAAAATTTGACCAGTTGTGAGAATAGTTCTACTTGAGAGATCGCCATGTCTCAAAATTGCATACTAGTTCTATAAGAGGGATCGCCATGTCTCGAAATTGCATACTAGTTCTACATGAGGGATCATCGTGTCTTCGAATTGTGTACTTCGCTATGAGATGTACAAGTTTTATAGTGATTTGAATCTTGTGCCCACAACATCCGGCCCTCCAAGAGGTAACATCATTCGTTCCATAACAATTCTTTTGGTTGGAAAATCTCTAAAACTTTTGCTGAGTCTATAGTGCCCATTTTTATTACTTGTAGGAAAGAGGCACTCTCACTTACCATAAATATTGGGATTGACAATTTTTGTTACCATTGTGATGGTGGTGTTATTGATGCTTGGAGGGGTTGTTTGGAGGACTAGATTTAAGGAGAGCCCAAGGTTGGGACATCAAAGCTCAAGTATTGAACAAAGCAATCTTGTATCGGTCTTTATTCATTCATTAGGGGAATTTTGAGGTCTAAAATGGGCCTCTCAAGAAAAATGTACAACCATAATAAACTTTATAAGAACGAATAGGATACAAGATGATGATATCAACCATGGGGGGAGATGCACCACTTTTAGAGTAAAAAAGTAAAAATATTAAAAAATTATGAAATAATAAAACTACATTTTCAACTTATCTCCCTAAGTTTTTACTCAAATTTTGAGCGAGAGTATTCATTAAATGCAAAATTTAATTCTTCTCCCAAGGAGTACCCATGTTGCATACTTTCGATGGACCCTGCTACACAAAAAATGAGAAATACATGAAAAAACATGATTGCAATCACTTTTTTCATGTATTTCTCATTTTTCGTGTAGTAGGGTGCATAGAAAGTATGCAACATGGGTACTCCTTGGATGAGGAATCAAATTCTGTATCCAACGAGTGTTGTCGCTTGAAATTTGAGTAAACCCATAGGGAGATAAGTTGAAAATACAAGTTGAAAAAATAGTCTTTTCTTTTTTCCCTCTAAAATTTGATGATGTAATATAATCTTGTTTTATTATTTCCACTATTATTTTATAATTTCCTTAGGAGACCAATTTTACACCTCAAAATTCCCCTAATGGACGTAGGGTCTATCTATATCAGAAATTGAAACTACTCATAATATAGATTTACAGGTAATCTACTATTCTTGATTAGAATAAAAAAGGGCGGAGATAAATTGATTTACATGTAATCTGCAAATGATTTATAGGTAATCTGTTGTTGTTGATTAGAATAAAAAATGGCAAAGATAAAATGATTAAGTGAATAAGTACTTGAATTTGTTCTTTTTCAGGTCCTCCAGGTCCTAACGCTGTAATTTGCTCAAACTCTGGAAGTTGCAATTTGCTCAAACTCCAAAAGGATTTGCCTGTGCATCTGTGCCTCAGGCTGGAATTCACACTGCCAGATTTTGATATCAACTTTTATGATAATCAGAATATCAACTTTTATGGTAATTAGGTCACCCCTAAAGAAGTAAAACACCTTGTTATTACTATTAAATAGCATAAATGCAAACAAAAAATTTGACACGAACACGATATGCAATTAGAGTATGTTTGATCTCACGCAAACTACAATTTCAACATGACAGGTATGACCTGTCATGTCTCTAATAAATATATTTAATATTTAAATTGTATTGAAACTTAATATAACATACATAATAAGATACATGTAACTCACATTTAATTTTTATGATTTAATGTTAGCATTAATCCATATGATGACTCCCTTTCTTATTAGTTTAAAGTTTTACAACTAAGAATATGATTTAAATTTGATATAGCCTCTATATGAAGCCAAATAAAACAATAATTTCCTCGGTTAAAGAGGAAAAATCCGATTTCACTCTACAAACAATTTATTAAAATCAAAAAAACCTTAATTAAATAGAAAAAGGGATTCGTTGATTTCCATTTTAAACTAATATCATAAATATGTGTGGCAAAAACAATAGTCCCTGCAGCTCCAAGGGGCAGGGACTAAATATTTTTATTACATTTAAAATTAGGCAAAAATGTAGTTCAAATTTTTAGTATTATTAAAATTTAAAATAATGATATTTAAAAATATGTAACAAATAAGTTAGATAGTAGCTAGTAGTTTAATTTAAATATAGCTAAATTAAACTAAAATATTATATAAAATTGGCAAAATAAAAGTCTATATAAATACATGTAGAGACCTCAAACAAAAACGTCAAGAAAAAAAAATATTAAAAATTTAGAAAACAAAAACAAACAAACAAAAACTTACAATCACATGTTGAATACAATACAAAACAAAATACCATAACTATAGAAAATCTTAAATAAAATAACATTAAACTAGACACTTTAATAATGCAATATAAAACCTAATACTATAAACATAAGAAATATTAAATAAAGTAATATAAAACTTGACTATTTAATTGTCCTAGAAGCTTCTTCATCAATCTAATTATATTGACTTCACATATATATAATTGTATCACTTTTATTATCATATGGTGTACTTGTCAAAATTGGAGAAATTATTTCCCCTTATTTGTGTCATCGTAACTTATTTTATTTGTTGCAATGTAAATATTCAATCATAAATAATAAAGTTTGTGTGAATGTTCAAATAAAGTAATTTTTAATTTTTAATAAAATCAATTTTTTGTATATATAAGATTTTGTTTTATTAGACCACTTTGTCGTCATCTAAGTATAGTTTCAATGAAAATACATTTCTAAATTGTAGTTGTTTACTAAATGTGTTTGTATGTTAATAGATGGTTGAGATTTGATGATAATGGTGGGTTGATTATAAAATTGTGTTGCAAATATATTCATGATGCATTTAACGATATCATGGTACCATCCCTGTAACTTTGTGAATGATATTTGTATTTTTTAATATTTTTATTGTGAAACAAAAATAACATATTAAGATTTATTTCAAAGAGAATGTAGTTTTTATTATTTTATAATGAGCAATAAACTTTATAATTTCAGTGTACTAAGTGTTGTATTTTATATTTAGTGAATTTACATAAGAGTAATAGTAAAAAATAAATAATATTTTATAAATTTAGGTAAAATGTAAATTTAAAAAAACAATTTTCATCAAATTTTTGCTTCAAAATGAATGTGAATTTGGAATTGGAATGAATTCTAAATTCAAATCATGTTTGGTCTCTGTAATTGAAATTCCACAAATGTTTGAGGTACTCTTGTTGGAAAATTATCATCATACTCGTATTGATGTTGATTTATTATTTGTACTTCATAGCCAGTTTAATTTTGAATCGTGTTTGAGGTTCTTTTGTTGGAAATTTATCACCATACTCATATTGATGTTGATTTAAAATTTGTACTTCATAGGCAAATTGATTTTGAAATTCGAGTTCTTGGGTTGGTTCAGCTAGAAAATTATGTTGCTAATAATAACACCTAGGGAAAAATTATGGAAATTTACAAAGCGGCAAGACCCGGAATGTATCACATGCGAATGGAGTGCAAGAAAGATGCATGTGTATTAGTAGATTTGATGTGAGCGATGGAATCACTTTCGTTGGAGATCTTGAATTCAATCTACTTATGTAACCATACACTTTTCATTTGGTCAGTTTTGAGATAATAGTGCATGCCATGGATTCGTTGTAACATAAGTGTTTCGATTAAAAATTAGATTACAACATTGTATCATATTTTCTCTATTCTTTAAGTGTTTCGATTAAAAATTAGATTACAACATTGTATCATATTTTCTCTATTCTTTGTCGTAGGTGCAGTCACTAAAAAATGTGGGGGCCAACGAATTAGAGGACATGATTCGTCAAACCATGACCGGTGATTGTACTGTGCGTAAATTCATTTGAAATTAGTGTTGATTAACTTCTGTCAATGCTTTTACTATGGTCGGACTATGAATGGCCAAAATTTTAATTAAATTTTATTGAGAGATATTAATGTCTTTAAAATAACAAAGTATTTGTTTTGTAAATAAATGAACAACCCAAATTCAAAAACATTTGATAGGCTTGAAATTTATTTACTCTAATAATAATAATAATAATAAATTAACAACAACACCCTTAAAAAATAGTAGCATGCTAGGATTTTACACATGGTCCACATGGTCTATGTCCATTAAATGGCCATCCTTACTAATAATTAACCACTAAATTACATGAAAATGAAAATGTAATAGTTTTCTTATAAATAATTTTGTTTAAATAATAATGTTAATGTAACCCAAATTGAAAAATAATAGCTAGTTATGATTATTCACATTAAGGATGATTAAAGGGATGACCATCCTCACTTAATTGACCATTATATTTTGGGAAAACAAAAAATATAAAAACTCATTTATGACAATATGCAAAAGCCAAAATATCTCAATCAAAAAGTAAATATATTATTTTCACTGCTCGGAAAAAACACTGAACTTTAATGTGACAGGTGTGGTGGGATTAAGTGTCCCAATGAAAATCTTCTTCCACCAAAATTAATCTGATATGGTAAGAGGCGATAACAATGATGTGTTGTGAGGACAAAGTTTTCCTAACTTTTGGAAGGTGATTGTCACATTTTTGCATATATATATCTCTTTACCGTACATAGAATACACTTCCATCTACGGATATAATTTTGCACAAAATTTTAGTGTGAAGATAAATTAGTGTTGCATATATATCTCTTTACATAGACTACACATCCATTCACAGATATAATTTTTAACAAAATTTTAGTGTGAAGATAAATTAGTGGAGGTTATAGATTAGGTTGTACAATAAATTTTTTTGGAAAAACCGAAAACGTTGTATAGTACACATTAATGATGGGAATATATTTGCAATCAATACAAAATAAGCAGTGAACCAATAGTGTTTCAGATAAACTAATTTAAATATTGTTTAAAAATACTAAAATTTAGTTGATAATGTTTAACTTTAAATAAATTTTAAAATTTTTTGTCAAAGGAAATTAATATATAGTCAATATAAAATTCAACACGATATACCCTGCCCTTAGACATAATAATAACATATTTCCCAATATATTATATATATAATATGATAATGAATTTATAAATTCAAATTAAAATAACATATATATTATTATTTTATTTCAAAATTATTATAATTTATATAATTTAATTAATATTATTTTAAAATATATTCATTATTATATATTGATATTTTTTGTTTCAAAATAATTATTCTTATCACTTCACTAAAAATTTTAAATTAAAAAATGATATTTAATTGATATATTCTTGAAATTTTCATTACTATATATTTAATAAATTCAGCGCTGAATAAATATATATGTAATATCTCTTTTCAAAACAATTCTTTTATAATTAAGAATTTTAAATTTTTAATAATAATTAATAAAGAATCTAAAATTTTTAATAATAATATCTAAAATTATACATTTAAACTTTTTTATTTTATATTTTAATAAATATATTCATTTTTGTTTTCAAGTTCTATGATCATATTGTTATCAAAAATGTTCTTCGCATTTAATCACATCAATAGATCTGGTCGACATTTTGAACCATCTGATGTGGTTTATTCTCAAGCGATGAATCATATTAGATAGTTTGAAATGTCGACCCAATCTAATATGTGGATTAATCTGAAAGGCATTTCTAATAATATTATTCATTTTTATTCTTTTATATATTTAATAGACTTTAAAGTTAAAATATGTTGGACACATGAAATAGAAGATAAATTCAAATAAGCATTTGACACATTCCAAATGATATAAATATAAGTACAATGTTTTTTACCCCTAGATTCATCTTCTAGGAGATCTATTGGACTCTCAATACCTATTCATATTCTCTTGTTTATATTATTTTTTAAATTAGTATAAAAAATTACCATAACCCTTCAAGGATTAGATTTTCACTATTGCCCGCTTTCTCGAAAGGGGTGCATATGAGTCTACGAAGAGAGTTAAAATCTAGAAGTGGACAATTGTCAAACATTGAATGTGTTCTCTTAATTTGGTTGTTTAAAGAAGGCCATAAACAAAATGAGTAGCAGAAGCCAAAGTTTTCTAGTAAATGGTGGTTTAAGGCTAACCACCAACTTTGGAACTTGGCTCGAAGTAGTTATAGAAACGATGTTGAATCTAGCTAGAAGTCAATCTCTTCTACAAATGGAAGTGCTAGCAAATAGTAATTTAAGCATGATCATAAATATTGTCCAACAGAAATTGTTGGTCTTCTACTAAATCGTGGTTTAAGAAAGACCACAAGCTAGCCAAATGGTATTCATGAAGCATAAATCTCTCTCTAGTTATAGCTCTGACTTTGGATCTAACTACTGGTTTTGGTTTTGGTTGTGGCTCAAGCTCACGTGTATATGTTTGATTGAGGAGACTTTGAAACTTGAAGCTCAGTTTTCAATCACTTATATTCCCTCATGTTATATATAAGGTGAGAAGACGAAAATCTCTCCAAGATGTGTCAATACTAGAGAATGAATTGTATAGTATAACATGTATGTCTTCTTGGTTGTTGATAACTCTTGTCAAGAAGTGATCCATACAAGGTGAATATTTACTCTTTGAGGGTTCTTGTGATTGGAACATCTGTTAAAATGATTATTACGTTTTCCACAATGCTCACAAGGATGGAGATTAAAACATTGATCCTTCATGTGGCCAACTCAGTGATAATGTTGGAATTTGATGTGAAAGTTGAGCAGGTGAAGATGATTTTTCTTTAAATAACCCCAAATCTTTAGAAATATATTGGTTTGGAGTATTTTGGAATGTGAAAGGTTCCTTTTTGTATGTAGGATGGGTTTTATACTTATAGTTGATTATTTCTTCCCAAGGTTTAATGATAAGGGTGGGAATTGTAAGAAGAAAATATACATATTCATTTTAATGTGCTTCTGAATTGGTGTCACTAATACAATCACGTGTTGGTTTTTGATGGGAATCTTTATCAAAACAAAAAGAGAATTTTTTTGAACATAGACTAGTTCAAAATGATGACTCTTCTAATGTAATTCATTTTTTTGGAGCTATAATTTAAGCGAGAGAAACTTGGTTTTCTTTGTGAATCTTGTAAACATATTAGAGCATCTATGAGAGTGGCTTTGTCGATTTTATTTGCATTGCCAACAATAGAGATTATTAGAGTATTCAGTAACTCTAATAATCCATCAATTCTAATTATTTTCTCATGAACTCAAGCTCAACAAGTGGAGAGTGTCAAATTTCACTAAAAATGCACATGTTTACAATGTTATTCAATTTACTTTTAAAAGAGTACATGCAAACTTAGAGAGGCTAACGTTGTTTTTTTTCTAAGTTGGAGTTTAATTGATGTGTCATCGATGCTTTTCGTCCCTGGCTTGATGATGCTTCAATGATTTGAGGTTCCTTGCCCATTCAAAATTTCAAATTCTTTGCTTAATTACTTTAAGGTCAAGTGAATCCATCTATAGCTTTGAGCTAGAAAGTTCATGATAGTATCTTGAATCTACCGAGAATTGTCATAAATCCAAAGTAAAAGGGCATTATTCTTAGCTTGTGAGTATTTTGGCACCATATGTATATGTAATTTGGCAACATAATGACAAGTTACCTTCCATACAAGTTATTTATAATGTAAATAGAACTCGTTGATTAGTTGACTTAAATGGACACCAAAACTAGTTGAGTTGACTCAGATAGCAAAAGAAACTCAATAGTATGAGTAAAACTCACCTAAAACTTGACAAATGTTACTTGAAATCATTATAGAACTAGATGGAAGATGAGATCATGTTGAATGAGGGATAACTATCTGATTCCTAGTCTAATGCACCTTATGTGTTTGTTTTGTATAAAGAGGTGTGTCCTTGATTGATGGCTTGCATCAATGAATATGGGATGGTGTCAACTACTACTTGAATGAGAATTATACATGCTCATCCATTAAGAGAATTTTGATGTCTTAAATGGTCATAAAGAATAATTAAATAAGAGGTATAAATTTTTAAAGGAAAAGAAAAAGTATACATTTTTATGGTATTTTCAACTTATCTCCCAATAAGTTATCTCAAATTTCAAGTGTGGGAACCCGTTGAGTACAAAATGCAATTTTGCACCAAATGAGTAGCCAGTCTGCATACTTTTAATTAGGATCCACAGTAAGAAAAATTAAAAAGACATGAAAAAACATGTTTGTCTTAACAAATTTGTTTTTCCATATATATTTCAAATTTTCTCAATATGGGTCTACTGAAAAGTATGCGGAGTGGGTATCCATTCATTGTGAAATCTAAGTCCATATCAAATGAGTTCCCACACTTGAAATTTGAGTAAACATATAAGCAAATAAGTTGAAAATGTGATTAATAAAAGTAGTGTTATTCTTTCTCCTCCAAAAATATTTACCCCTAGAGATGACATCATTATATTGAATCATTTTAGTTCTTTTAAATTTGATTTTTCTTAGTAATTTTTTTTTGAGGCCCATTTTTTTACCTCAAAATTCGCATAATGTCATAAATGAATGGAAGGAATTGCCCAGTAATTATACCCATTATTAATCACTTATGATGAACAAGCAAGGTTAACTCAGTCAATAAGAAGGCCTAGAAAGACAAGCTTGAATTTTTTGAGGTAGAGAAAGGTACTTTTATTCTTCATTTTGCCGCTTGGTAAAACCCCGGTTCTTCACTTATAACTGACAATTTCTCTATCTATCTTGTGTTTTCAAACATGTTCTTATCATTCCATTATGCACTATGTATATGTTGGCCAATTGATTAAGAAGCATGGTGCTTACTAGCATGTTATGTCAAGGGATTTGAAACAAGAAGCACTACAATCTGGAGTCGATACAAAGGAATATCACTCATGTGATAGGAATTGGGTTTTCTATTATTTATTAATGTCACCAAGATTTCATCTTATGTTGAAGTGTAGATCCTTCTTGATTGAAGGAAATATTAAAAATAAAAAGAAAATCAAAAAACGAGTGATCAAATACATGCATTAGGGGAATTTTGAGGTCAAAAATGGGCCTCAAAAAAAAAAAAAAAATTGAAAAGAACCAATAGAATTTAAGATGATGTTGTGATCCCTAGGGAAAATATTTTAGAAGGAAAAGAAGAAAAATGTTTTTTTTTTTACTTATCTCCTTATATGTTTACTCAAGTTTCAAGTGTAGACTCTCATTAGATGGGGAAATAAATTCTACATCCAACGAGTACCCACTCTGAATACTTCTGAGTAGACCTGCATCAAAAAAAATGAAAATACATGAAAAAAATGTGTTTCTTGAACATAATATTTTTTATTTTTTCGATGTGTGTCTACTCAAAGGTATGCAGAGAAAGTACTCATTGAATGTGGAATTTAATTCCCCATCCAATGAGAGTCTACAATTGAAATTTGATTAAAAACTATAAGGAAATAAGCCAAAAATATAATAAAAATAATAATTTCATTTTTTTTAATTTATAGCTTTTATTTTATTAGTTTATTATTTTTCTTAGGAAACCCATTTTTTACCTCAAAATTCCCTAAATGCTCCATTGAATAAACATGTGATAAACTCTAATGTTGGAGCTCAAAGTACGTCCCTCATATATCAAAAGATAGAAGCTCGAGATGAAAACAAAAAGAGCAAGAAGGTTTCAAACAGTGTGGAAAAAACACATGGAGGTGAAGCACTCAAAGTTGCAAATGGGAAGAAAATTACTAGAGATGGAAAATAGTTGTAAGAAAACACACATAATTAGAGGGGAGAGAAAGTGCCTAGGTAGAGGAAGACCACAAACCATAGCTCTGATACCATTGTCGGACACACAAAATGGAAGATAAATTCATATAAGCATGTGATACATTTCATTAGAATGATACACATATAAACACAATGTTTTTTAACCATTAAATTCATTTTCCTAGATGTTTTTGAATTATGAACTCCTATTCATATTTCATCGAAACTCTTTATTTTTCTTTTCAAGTGAATAGGACAAATTACCATAATCCTTCGAAGATTAGATTTCCAACAAAATACACATGTATATATCATTATTTTTTCTTAAAATAATTCTTGTATGGTTAGTTGTATTTTGATGTCAAGTAATTACTATTTTGTGTTAATTGGGGTTATTTTTGGTGGTTGCATGATCGATTTAAATCCCTACTACTCACATGGTTAGTTATAATATCTTGATAAATATTGTTGTAATGGTTTCATGTTTATAAATATATATATGATTTGGTTTAGTAACAATAACCTCACTACCTCAATTAGTAATATTATTATTGCTATTTTATAATAATCTTGGAGGTCGAGCACTCTGCAACCTGCAAGATCCACTTTTTGCGCGATTTGAGCCTGCGAGTGCGCCCGCACTTCACGCGTTCTGAGCCTGCATGGGAATCCGCGGCAGGTCCTGCTTGGAGCCTGCGAGGGAGCTCGCGGAGGAATTTGTTTTATGCTTGCGGGGGACCCCCAAGGGTTCTGCTTTTGGCTGCGGTCACTCTGGCTAGAACTGTTGGCTCTCCATGGAGGAGCCAACTCCCCCTCCTCCTTCACCTTCCACAGCAGAGGTCTTCAAAACCTTGCTGGCCTCCCTGCCTAAGAAGAAATGCATGGAAGCAGCGAAGTTTGTGAAAAGGCTGAAGATATCCCTGAGATCGCCCTTCCGCCAGAAGGACCGATAGAAGTAGCACTTTCTCTGGCAGATCGGGCTCTGGTTGGACAGTTTATAGGACTTTGGCCTTCCCCGAAGTCGACCGAGAACTGGGTAGCCAGGAATTGGGCACCTCTGATCCAAAATAAGGTAACCTCTTACTTCCTCGGGAGAGGATAATTTCTGTTCAAATTCTCTGAAAAAGAAGACAAAGACCTCATTTTCAGGAATGACTCCTACTTCATCAGCCCCCAAGGGTTGTATTTAAATAAATGGGCGCCAGACTTTGATCTGGCGGTGGATGTGCCCACAGCGGTCCCAGTGTGGGTGAGGCTTCCCAACCTCCCAGTTCATTGCAGGAACTGGGATTCTTTGAAGCACATCGTAAATGCCCTTGGAAAATTTATAGATAAGGCCAACAGTAAGGACCAATACGATTGTGCCAGAATCTGTGTGGAGGTAGATCTGGAGGTCGGACTACTAGAAGCCATCAAAATAGTTGTAGGCCCCTGGACTCATATACAGAAACTGGATTATGAGCAGCTTCCATTCAAATTCCGGAAGTGCCACGTCTACGGGCATTTTGCCAGGGACTGCTCGTCCAAAGGGGTGGAAGAAAAAGGAAAGGAAGATGGATGGAATCAGGCAAAGTGATCCAAAACTGCTCACAGGAAGAACACAAACAGTAGTGCCAAAACTCCTCAAGAGGGCCCCGCTCAAAAACCAGCCAAGGAAAGCCAAGGGAATAAATTTGAAATCCTCGGATCTGAAATCATGAACACACAGGAGACAGAAGTTCCAAAGGAGGCCTCTCCCTTTAAAGCCTCCCCCTCCATCAAAAGTATTCCAGAGAGATCCAAAGAGAAGGCTTCAGAAGAAGAGGAGGAAACCCAAGAGTCCAAGGAATCGGAGGAAGAAGGGGAAATCGGGGAATCCTAGTCCTCTCCTAGAAGATCTACACAAGGACGCAAATGTGCAAAAGAAAAGAGAGAACAAGAAACCTATAAGGACAAGCTCCAGGGCAGCCAGCCGACTCTAGAGAAGCTCCTAGCTAAAACTTCGAAGATGACTAGGATTCAATCCCAGGGCTCTAAGGGAGCCCTCCAAGGCAAAAATAAATGATGAAGATAGTCTCTTGGAATTGTAGGGGAATGGGCACCACAGCTAAGGAAGAAGCAATGCATAGTCTAACAAGATTGGAATCCCCAGATATCCTCCTCATCCAGGAGACCAAACTAGAGGACACAACCTTCCTCCAAGCAAGCAAAAAATTTTGGAATAAAAATGGAGCGCATGCAATTTCTGCCCGCAGAGCATCGGGAGGACTTGGGTCGCTCTAGAACACAAATAAGTTTTCATTAATCTCTGAGTCCCTGAATACCCATTGGATTTTTTAAAAATACAACATTTAGAATCAAAGGATATTATTTGTCTATTCAATGTGTATGCTCCTAACAATGCAGGTGAGAAAAAGCAGTGTTGGGACTCCATCAAAAGTCTGGCAGATCTAGAAAATTTGGAAAATATAATTATAGTCGGAGATCTAAATCTCACCCTCCTCGCATCAGAAAAAAGAGGAGGAAGCATAGTAAGGAATCCGGCAAGAGAATGGGCGGAAGACCTCATGCAAGACTGGGATCTGCTAGATATAAAACCAGTCATAGGCACGTTCACCTGGTCAAACAAGAGAGTGGGACCGAGACATATAGCGGCAAGACTTGACCGATTTCTTGTTCAAAGCTCCTTCCTACTTCTGGGATTAGAGGCTAGAATGCGTATTCTTCATAGTAGTGTCTCAAATCACAAGCCTATCAGCCTAGAATTGATATCTATGAAGGATCTAGGACCTATACCTTTCAGATTTAGTTCTCTTCGGACCAAAGAGATAGATTTCTTGCAAAGGATCAAAGATTGCTGGAAAGAGCCAGTCAAGGATTCTCCCTTCTTTGTATGGGAGGAAAAACTTCGCCGAGTTAAAATGATGTTGAAAGGTTGGGTAAAGACCTTGCCCAATCCCGCAGTGGATAGGAAAAAAATTTAAAACGATCTAGAAAACCATCACCTCCATCTGGGAGTTGCCGAAATCACCAAAGAAGAGCTAGACAAGGAATATCAGCTGCAACAAAAATTCCATAGGGCTTGCCTGGCAGAAGAAGAATTCTGGAGGCTCAAGTCAAGGAGTTTATGGCTCAAGGCGGGAGATCGAAATTCCTCCTTTTTCCACAAGCAGGCTCAAGCCAGAAAATGCCGAAACTCTATATCAGAAATCAAAAATGATAACAGAACTATAAAAGACTTTTCCAGCATCAAGAGGGCTACATCAAACCACTTTGAGAAGATGTATACTGAAGACGTGGAGACTAGCCTGAACGCCAATCTGATAGACGTTGTCCCCAAGCTCATCACTGCAAAAATGAACCAGATCCTCGAAGATAAAATCACCATAAATGAAGTTAAAGAAGCTCTCTTTGCAATGGAACCTGATAAAGCTCCGGGTCCAGATGGATTCACGCCCAGATTTCTTCAAACATGTTGGCAGATAGTTGAGAAGGAATTTATGAAAATGATCCAAAAGTCCCAAAAGTGCCAGAAAATTGGAGGCTGCACAAATTCAGCATTCCTCGCCCTCATTCCTAAAGAAAAAGGTGCTAAATCTTTTAATAGATTTCGTCCTATATCCTTATGTAACATTGGATACAAAGTGATCACCAAGGTTATAGCAAACAGATTGAAGAAAATCCTCCCCAAAGTCATCCCTGGGAATCAAGGCGGCTTTATTTAGGGCAAGCAGTTGGTAGATAATTTCATATTGGTCCAAGAGGCGATCCACTCTGGTCTTCGTCGAAAAGAAAAAGGTATGGTTATTAAACTCGATCTAGCTAATGCATTTGATCGTGTAAGACATAGATTTCTATTTGATGTAATGCACAAACTTGGTTTTGGTCAAAAATTTATCAAGTGGATCAAAGCTTGTATTTCCGAACCCTGGATTGCACCTTTAGTGAATGGCAGGGCTGCCAATTTCTTTAAAGCATCGAGAGGGCTGAGGCAGGGGTGCCCCCTGTCACCTCTCCTCTTTGTGTTGCAGATCTCTGTCCTCATTTTTCACTTAAACAAGAAACAGCAAGATCAAGAGATTGTTGGACTGTGCATAGCGAGAGGGATCAAAAGCATCAATCACGCCCTCTTTGCAGATGATACTCTACTCCTTGGGGCTGCATCTCAACTGTCGGCAAGTAAATTCAAAGAAGTGTTGAAAGACTCCTGCCAAGCATCGGGCAGTGAACTAAACAGGGGTAAGTGCCATGTTTATTGCTAGAATATTTCAGTGGCTGCTGCTAGTTCCATAGCCAGATGCCTAGGCTTTGCAGCTTCAACATCTTGGACCTCCTTTAAGTACCTTGGGCTGCCCATCTTCCATAAGAGGCCTATAAGCAAGAATTGGCTCCCACGGATAGAAAAATTCAAAACAAAAATGCAGGCATGGGGGTCATCTTGGCTCAACATCGCCGGAAAATCAGTGCTTATCAAATCCGTATTAAGCAGCCTGCGTCTTTTTAATTTCTCTGCTCTTTTGGCGCCAATGGGAATCATTAAAAATATGGAGGAGCTAATCATAAAATTTCTTTGGAAAGGAGGCAAGAATAATGAGAAGAGACTTTCCTTATTACACTGGGATATAGTCTCCAGGCCGCTGCAAGAGGGAGGATTAAATTTTAAAAATCTAAACACTCAGAATTTAGCAATGGGAGCCAAACTGATCTGGAAGATCATAGCGCCAAAGCCAGGATGGGTTCAGTTGGTGACGTGGAGGAAATATTTCAGAGGCCAGAGGCTCCGGTGTCTGGAGCAGCCCAAAGACCATATTAGATCCCCTCTCAGCAATCTAATTTTTAAAGTTGGGTCGCTTATAAGAGACAATGCCTATTGGATACCTGGGAATGGCAAACGTATCAGAATTTGGGATGACAGCATTATGAGCAGGCCTCCTCTAGTGAACTCGAGCCTCAGGAACGAGCTGAAGGTGTGGATGGAAGAATCAAACATTAAAACGCTCTGTGACATATCGACTTGGCGTGGAGACAGTTGGGCTGGCTGGAAAACGATCAATGTGCCAACTGCGTGGTTGCCAAACTATGATACGCTGCTACAGATGTTACATGGAGCTGCACCTCTTCACGCAAGAAGGAAAGACTCGAGAGGCTGGGGAACGAAGCAGATTGGGTACTCGGTGGCTCAGGGCTATGCCAAAATCATGGAGAGACCCCACGTTCGCCCTAACCCGGCTCCCTGGACTGGTATTTGGAATTTCTCCACCATTTCAAAGATTGATTTTTTCTGTTGGCTGCTATGCCACCAAAAAATCCTAAGAGACGATAGGCTTTAGAAAAGGGGATTTCTAGGACCATCAAGATGCACTCTATGCAAAGAAAATCTAGAATCTGTTGTTCATCTTTCACTGGAATGCAAATTTACAGGTCTAGTCTGGCAAGAGCTCCTTGGGACATCGAAATCTATGCCTATCTTCCCCCACTCAGTCCCGGATTTGTTTGTTGGGTGGGTGGCTAGAGATTTGGGCCCAGGCCCAAAAAACAAGATTGTCAAATTCGCATGGACCGCAATGCCCAAATTTATCAGCTGGCAAATCGGGTTGGAGAGGAATAGAAGGATCTTCAGGGATAAGGAACAGAACTACAAGCTAGTAGCAAATACAGTTAAAGGTCAGCTAAATGATTGGCTGAGAGACAAAAATGATTACACAAATCTAAGCCAGCAGGACATTGAGTTCGGAGCAGCACTTAATCTAAATTTCCAGAAATCGAAAATATCGTCCATACGTCTCAAAGACTGGCAAATAAGGAAAAATGATGAAGAATTTCAAGCTTGGTTATCCAATCAAACACTCCCCTTCCTGTTCTTCAACGGGGCAGCCAAGGGAAATCCACGAATGGCTGGAGCAGGAGGCCTAATTATAAACCCAAAAGAATCTTCCATCCACAGGTTTGCATGGGATCTGGGCCACACCACAAGCATCCAAGCTGAAGTCATGGCTCTGTTTCAAGGGATCAAAATGCTTAAAGCGCTGGGGCACACGGAAGCAATTGTTTTTGAGATTCCCAAGTCATCATCAATGCAATGGTGACCAATACAAATCTGGCAAATCTTCGACTTGCAAGGACAATTTCAAGAATTAAAGGCATGACCAAGCTCCTAAGACTGGAATTCTTCCATATCCTGAGAATCAATAACAAGGAAGCAAATGTAGTTAGACGCTGGAACTATTCTCAGAGATAATGAAATCTCTTGGGAACCAATTCCCTAAAAATCTTTATGTTTTTCCGTCTTTTGCTAAAGCAGTTCGTTTGTATTCATAAGCTTGGGAAATCAGCAGAAAAAGTCCATGTGAAAAACTGTAAAAAGACGCGATTCACAAGCATTTGTGGCATGCTCCGCTGATTGGAGAGATACCAAGAAACCAGTCTCAACGCTTGTGACCAAATTTATGGCATTTTGCCAAACAGCTAATGAAAGTACCATAACCGTTTCTGTTTAAAAAAAAACAACCACCTCACTACCTCACCTCACTTTAACTTAAGAACAACCTCACTCTAAGCGAAGAAAAAAAAAATTATTACTCTTTTAAATTTAGATTTGGTGAATATATTATTTAATCCTGGAAATCGTTGAATTTACAGGCATATCGATAACTTTGGAGTTTTTTTCTGGCTGTTCCAGAAGACTGAGCCATTGGAAATCCCGCGGGCACGAATGTACATCCAATACAGCATGCAGCGATTGTAAACCTTGTCGGCACCGTCAGTAATTTCAACTTGGCTGGCACGAGCATAAGTACAGACCGGAAAAAATATATATTTCTCAGTAAATTTTTTGGTATTTGAAGGATTAAAAATGGATATTGAGTTGCCGTTGTCGGAGTAATTTGAATCTGATGGAAATTTCCGATCACATATATAGAATGTTTGACGTGAAAGTGAGTTGAAATTCAAATATATATTTTAATGTTATTTTGTAAAAAATTATTTTCTGTGTACAGTAACCACTGTACACAGCAATTTAAAGGTTTTCTGGCATCTCATAGGGAACTTAAATATCTGAAATTACTATTTAAACTACGAATCACTGCAATTTCAAAACTTTTATCTTTGCCAGCCAATTGAAATAAAGCAATTATTTTGTTAATGATGGCAAATTATTAAATACAGTTTAAAAAATTATTAAATTATTTAATTTTTTTTATAATTTGAAATTGTAAAATAGTAAAAATATTTTTAACTTATAAATCTGTTTTGAAATTCCAACTATACTAATGGACAATATAAATAAAATAATAAAAAAATGTGCGTTTGGAATCCAAGTTGTTGGAGCTTCTCTATATTCCTCTGGAATATATTTATTTATACATTGCTTTCTTTTATATATATATTTGTTTGCAATCCAAGTTGTTGGAGCTTCTCTATATTCCTCTGGAATATATTTATTTATACATTGCTTCTTTTTATATACATTTATTTTGTGTGGATGTAGTAAAATTATAATTTAAAATGGTTGGGATTGTTTAATTGTAGTATAATTATGATTTAAAATGGTATATTTAATATAATTTATAAGTTTGTTGAATATTTGATTATTGAGTTGTTTTTTTAAATTTAAAGTTTAAAATTTATGTCAAAATTATTTTTAAAGTATAGTTTAAATGTTCCATGTTTTTGTTTTTTTATTTTATATGTTTTTAGTGAATTTTGATTGAAGTTTGTTGGAATAGTAAATATTATGTCACGTATAAAACTTAATAGTATGTCACTTCTAGGAATGGTTCGTAACGTTG
>APFE030438609.1:0-14181 GCA_000404065.3 Pinus taeda
CCTTTAATTAACATAATTGTTCTATTACCTAAATTTCTATTAAAAGTGTGTTAGTTTCTTTAATATTGATATTTTAAATAGAATTTTGAATATTTTGAAGCTACATTAATACTAAAGGGTTTATATATTTGAAGATACATTTTACAGTGAATACTCAGGTGTTTACCACGTTTGTTAATGATATGGATTTGTGTGCTTAATTTTTTTTAGTATAGAGTCTTCCCAAATAACATGAACACTTTTCTTTGTTGTATTTAAAGTGTAGAAAGAATTTTGATTCTTTTTTCCTTCTTACTTTGTCTTGGTCTTTTTTTGTGGTCGTAATTTTAGATATAATTTTTTAATTTCGTTTTAGTTTTTATACAATATTGAACAATTAAAAGTTTATCCTAGAAGACCACAAAGAAAATTCTTAGTTTAGAGAATGTATTCCTTGGAGAAAACTTTTCTCCAATCTTGCATCCTTTTATTATCAAAACAAGTATAATTTATTCTAGAGCACTAAATGTTTTAAAATATTATTCCATTTCACTATATATAGATTATGTACTTGACATATACAAGTATATTTGCATCTTATGCATGTCCACTATAGAGTAGATTCATTGTCATTTTGAGAACAATTGTGTATTTATATATAAACTAATGTCTACCAAAAATATCAGAAGGTTACATTTTCTTTTCCTATGGTTGATGTTGTGTTTCACATTAGTACCGTATAACAAGAAACAACTCAACATGACTACACCCCCCATAATAAGAAATTTTAGCAGTTTTTTTCTATTTTAACTAGTGCAACCATATAGATTAAATGACTTCTATATGGATTAATCCATACATCTCACATTACCAAGATGAAAATAATCATAAAATTTAACTAAATTATAAATTTATTTTAAATTTATATGCCCACATTACCATGGAAATTCTTAACTCAAGTAAATATCTCTTCTTACAATAGCATGGGCCAATAGGATGGCTTATCAATACCACATGTCCAATATGATATATGTTGATATTATGTTTTCTATAATTAAACAATTCGGCATCAATTAATTAAAATAGCATAATTGACTTGGAGATAAATCTTAACCGTTGATATGTGAATACTACTATGAATTTTCTAGCATATTCCATGGAGGTTAAATCTCTAGCATTCACGTAATAATTGTTAATAATTAAATTAAAAGTGTGAGAAGAATATTCTAAAACAAACATGCATATGAATGTAATACGAAAATGCACAATGTAATCATTTAGGGCATGGATTCTCTCCTTTATGACCTAGATTTCTTCTTTATGACTTCTCTCCCTTATACCTTAGTTATCATCCATTATGAAATCTAAGATCATCATCTAGTGAATATGGAGGACTTGTTACAACCAACAAAACTTAAATTAGACATTTATTTGGACAACAAGATAGGGTTGGTACAAGATCATGGATTTTGTATTTTGCCCCTTTTTAAATATAGTAAAATAAATAAAATTGACACATACCTTGAAAACTGAAAAATATCAATCATAGAAAAAAACAAAGTCATGATCGGAACCATATTCTTTAGAGGATATAACTAATTTGACCATCGATGACCTGATAATAATATGTATATCTCTAGACTGAGATTTATTTTTAGTACTCGTAGATTCATGTTTCCTGTGTCTTAGCTTGAATTGAAGTGTTGAGTTTCTTATTTTCATGGAAAAGTTGACTAATACACTTTTTAAGACATGGGACAATGAGAAAGTATTGCTAGTACCAATACATGTTCTTAAATTATCCTCATTTGAATGGATTCTGATTCGAGGACTGTCATCACAACAATTTACATCAACACAAAAATCCAAAATTATCTTGGACCCGTGGGCTATTTCTTTTTGGCAAGATTTTAGGATGAGCCTCAATGTGGAAAAGCTCATCATTTCTAGGACTACTTAATTGTATGTTTTTCCTTTTTCCCGAAATTTTCCTCTGAATTTGTTTAATCTTAACTTTGCATTGAGGGCTTTGTTATGATTGATTGATCTCTTCTTCATGTGTAGATTCTTTAGGTAAAATTTAGGCCCAAAGACTTACCCTGGAGGGTTTCACTTCTCTTTCATCCTTAAATTCCTATTTTCATTCCATATGTCAGACAATAGTACACTTGTTCATGCTTCTAGTTCAGTGAACACCAGTAGGTTTGAGAGTTTTGACATTATTATCATTTGAAGCACAAGGATTTTCTTCATGAACTAATTATTCACAATCATTCTATACTTAATGATGATATGGTTATTGAAAAGGACTGTGAAACGAAGGGTTATGCACCCAAATGGTGTCTAACTAGAATATAGGTTAAATTGTGATGAAAAAGTGATCATTCAGAGTTCTTGTGATGTGACTGGTATTTGCAGGACATTTTAGTTTGGAACTTATATAGATAAAGGGGAAAATTATGTTTATGTATGAGAAATGCCATTAAGGACCTTTTGTTATAAATAAAAACCATAATATTTCACTCTTCATAAGTAACATAAAATGCAACAAAAGCACTAAACTACACCATTTATATTTCAGATAGGAAATAAACATACCTTTCTCAGGATATCCACAAACATAAATAACTGTAAGTTGCTTCGAGGGAATGTAACACATTGCACAATTTTTAGACCATTTCTCTCTCTCAAAGGGAAGATGAGTAGTTGCTGCAATGAAATCAATAATTGCATCCATCTCTATATCACCCACTCGAGCTTTATTCATATCAAAAGAAGAGGCAAAACCTTGATAATCCCTTTACTTCAACTCTGAAACAACTGAAGTAAATCCCACTAGCTGACCTAATGGAACAAGTTTGCACATTCAACATATGCCTCTACTATCTCGGCTCAAATGGATTTAAACTGGATAAGGGGTGCCACGGTTAGAATCCTAGACAGTTTTAGCCAGGAATCAAGGTGAAACATAGAGGGAAAATGCACAACAAGTGGGTTACCAAACCCTAACTTACATAGAAATGTAAAAAAATATGAACAAAATCAATGAAACAACAAGGTAATAGTAACCTTGAAACACCAAGGGATTAACTCAAACATTGATAGTTAGGATCTATGGTACATAAACATTAGTAGATGTAATATATGAGTGTCTATGAATGGTAAATTTGAGAACAAAATGTAGAAATCAAGATTAATATACCTAATGAGCATGCCAAATCACCCATAAAACTATGACACAAATCTATAAGGAATAACCCTTAGCCTGTGTTAGTGTCCGTATCTTCATCCCTCCATCAGTGATCAAATTTCTCTTTTCGCATGCATATTAGGTGTCCCATCGGATCACCTGCATTCCATTAGGTCATGGATCAACTGATGGTAGTGGTTCATTATCAATTTCCCTCATGGAATTTACTTGCTAGCATGATTTCACATGTTTAGGCCATTTACTGTCATTTTGTCTCATTTCAATTACCAATATCAATTTTAGGGTTTTTAGTCTCACTAGATCTAGGGTTTGCCACCATGGTAATCCAAAACACAATAAAAGGTCAGCAGGCACATGAGGAGGTTTTATAAGTTCATAAGATCATAAATTTACTAATGATATGACCCAATAAATGGTTTTTACCTCAAAACTCTATTTTAAGGTGAAAACAGAGTTTTTTTATTTCTATGTACAAATTTTATGTAATTTAAAGTGTTTTCTAAATGTAATAAGTTCCAGCCACTGCCCTTGGTCACCTTGCCAACTCCAGCCACTACAAGAAACAAAAGCATCAATACAAGTTCATCAAATGATCAAGAAAAGCCAATTCAAATGAAAAACGGAGTTTATGAGCAAAAGCGACTTTGACATTATAAATGTGGGTTTGAAATAAGGAAAAATTAAAAGGCATCCATATATAAAGCGAAAAAATACTAGTCATCTATTTCATTGTGCAAGACATCCATGAAGAGCTAAAATCACGATTTGGAGGAAAATTGGACAAAAGAAGGTGAAAACTTTGTTTTTCTAGCAAATCTTCTTGACGTTGTGCATCAAAGGTAGTGCGCTATGCATAAGACTGGCGTTGTGCATCAATGGGTTTGTGCAAGTGTAAATTTACAAGGGCATTACGCATTGGGCCCAGTGTGCTGCGCATCAGTCAAGAAGCTGCCAAAACATTCCAAATCACCCAAAACCCCTAAAAAATGTTGCATTTCTCTCCTACAAGTAAGTTATCATTGTTCTTGAGCTGAATTTCATCTCCTACATGTTTTCTTCATAATGTTTGCATCTTGAAACTCAAACCCTAGCTTGTCTTCATCAATTTCCATTTCATTGTAAAGCTTTCACTCCATAACCAAAACCCACATCATTTTCCCCTTTTATATACTTCATTGCCACAAATTAATTAATTAATTTCATTTTCCATATCCCAATCCCCTGAGGAAACTCACTCACTTCATTTCCCAACTCCATTTCACATTGGTAAAATCTCTTCATACTCATCTCTCTTGTCCTCCCCCATTATCATTTTCCACCATATCATCATCACATCACTTCCCTAAGACAAGCACTATGACAAGAAGCATTGAATCAAGTTATGAAGAGGAAACACTTAGTGACAGCTCAAGAGAAAGAAATGTATAGCTTAGGAAACCTCACAAGGGTGGAAAAATTATTAGAGAGGAACCTATTAGCATGATTGAACTCCTTGCTTTCCCTCTTGCTACCACATGTTTCAGATACTAGTCTTGCTTTTAGTTCTGTGAGATGGTTGAGAGGGTTAAATACCATCATGAGTTGGCAATGAAATTTGTCATAAACATGGAGAATAATGTGGTGAACCTTGCTGGGACCAATTTCACTCTTTCACCAGCTATTATTGCAGAAGCCACTAGAATGCCAGATGTAGGGGAAAATTGGAATAAAAGGCATAATATCAAAAAGTAGGATTATGAACCATATATTAAGGCCAAATATCATGGTAAACTAAGTAGGGTGTTTCCTTTCAAGTTCTTGGAGGACCGGTATGTTCCACTTATGAAACTTATCATCAAATACTTCACATGTGAGGGTAGGTTTGCTAGACATTATGGCTACCATATCAGATTACTTATGCACTTCACCAGGGTCAGAATGATGAGTATTCCATATTTCATGTGCAAAAACACAGAGAGGATGACTGTGATTGTAAAAATAAACCATACCCAAAGTAGCTCAACAGTATTTATCACTTTGTTGTCATAAAAATTGTTGTTTTGCATTAGCTCACTCAGTTGGGAGTGTCATGGGAAACTTTCATTGCCCATGAAATATTCAAGGGGCCTCAAATTTTTGTAGATCCTCAAGAGGAAGGTGAACCTTCCGGGCAACAAAAAGAGCCTGAAAGAAAAACTGATGAGGCTCGTATTCCTGTGTTTGTAACTTATGAGAAAGGCACCAGGAGGCTTTTTGCAGTTACCGAACTACTACTATCTCCAGCAAGGGTGGAAGGGGTCTTGTTTTCCTCACTAGATCACAGGAAAATGCTATCTTCACCTAGGGTGAAAGGGGCTTTTCCTTCTTCTTCAACTGAACAGGTACAGGTCAAAGACAAAGGAAAGCAATAAGTGCATGATGAAGGTCCCACTGAAGGGAAAAACAAACATTTTGTTTTGGTTGAGGAAGATGAAACTGATTTGGGTTCTCAAAGCTCAAGACTCAAGGATGTGATCATCAAAGAGAAGGAGGCTGAAATCCAAGCCTTATCACTTGACCTAGAGAGGGCCAAATGGATCGTTAACTTTCTTGAGCAAGAGAAGAAGCAACTTTAGGACAAACATGCAATATTGGAGCTGCAAACAATTAGAGAAAACCAGAAAGTGGCAAAAAGAAGGAAAATCAAGATGACATCACTTGAGAAAGAAATTGAGGATGACCAAGAATCATGGTTGGAAAGAGTTAATATCCACCTTGAGAAGATGATTGATAAGGCTAACAAGGAGAAGAAAATGTTGCACTACATGGCTTATCATTACTTAGCTTAGAATAGAATTTGCAAGACAAGGATAAATGGCCTAAAAGCTAAGTTAAAGAGAGCCTTGACAGCCAAAAAGGAACAAGACAAACTTAAAATTTTGGGTGAAGCTTCCTTGGCTCAGAAAAGAAATTAATAAGCTTGCCTCTTACCAATTTTGAAGCAATTTTGAGAAAATTTCGTCATTTCACGATTTTTAAATGCAAAACACATGAATTTTCACTTGTGCGTTGCGCATTGACTTGGCTAATAATTTTGCAAAATGGCTTACATTTTTGGATTCCTCATGGAAACATAGTGAAATCCAAAAAGTTTCATAAGTTTTGGAGGATATTTGGGTCACCTAAAGGGCAAAAAATACCTAAAAATGCCCTCTCTGCCACTTTTTGGACCCATAGGAACCAGTCTTGGGAGAAATGATTTTTGTAGGAGAAAATGGACTCCTTATCCAAAAATTCCAATTGTTCTAGAAATTAGATAGGTAGAGCTTTCCAACTTTATTAGTGGATCTATCAGAGTCGTATGAGAATTTGATGCCATCAAGCTCAGGGCATTGCGCATCAGGCAAAATTTTGCCAATTTTGCCTAGAAACTCAGGAAGTTTGCTGTCACTTTGACTTTTTCTTCTCTCTTTGGTATATTGATGATGTAATATGTTTTAATATTATATACTATGATGTAAAAATGATGAAATATTACTTGACGGGGTAGATACATCTGTTAGAGTTGATTTAAATGAATAGTTGGCTAATAATTTTGCAGAGCTTGCAAACTTAATTAGTGGATCTATTAGAGTCATATGAAATTTAAATGCTATTAGGCTTAGGGATATTTTATTAAAAACTTAAAAAAATTAAAACGCTTGTTAAAATGTTATAAAATGATTAGGGCTTAGGGCTTAAAATGTTATAAAATGCTTAAGGTGTAGGGTCTATGTATTAGAGTTTAGGTTTTAGGGATTAGTTTTTATAACAATTTAGTAAATGAATTTAATAATAACTTAAAAGAAAAGTTGCAAACCTCTTGTTAAAATGTTATAACATGCTTAAGATATAATGTTTAGAGTTTAGGGTTTAAAATGTTATAAAAGTCTTAGGGTTTAGGGTTTAAAATTTTATAAAATTATTAGTGATTAGGGTTTAGGTTTGATAACATTTTAGTGAATGTTTTTAATAAACACTTAAGAAAGAGTTACAAAATGCTTGTTAGAATGTTATAAAATTCTTAGGGTTTATGGTTTAGGATTTAGGGTTTAAAATGTTAAAAAATGGTTATGGTTTTGTGTTTATTATTTAGGTTTTATAACACTTTAGTAAATGATTTTAATAAACACATAAGAAAAGCTACAAAAAACTTGTTAACATGTTATAAAATGCTTAGGGTTTCGTGTTTGGGTTTAAAATGTGATAAAATTTTTAGGGTTTAAGGTTTAAGTTTTAGGGTTACAACACTTTAGTAAATGATTTTCATAAACACCTAAAAATATTACAAAAGGCTTGTTAAAATGTTCTAAAATGATTAGGGTTTAGGGTTTAAAATCTTATAAAATTCTTACGGTGTAGGGTTTAGGGTTTAGGGCCACTAGCATATTGAGGAGTGGCTCTTGAATCATTATTTGAGCTTCTAAATAAATGATATGGGTTAAAACTATGCCCACCATTATTGAGGAGGAATGTTTTTACGTGACAAAACTCCAGGAATCTTCCCATTGGAGTCAACATAATTAAAATATTTTCTATTGAATTCCATTGGAGTTGTTCGAAAGCTACACTTAATTTTTTACATTAAGTTTTTTTCAAGTCACATTTGGTAGGGAACTTCCACCCCCCACCCAACCTATTTTGAGGATGGTTCCCAAGGAAAATCTAAGATTCTTCAACATAGATGGCTAGCTTAAAAAAGATTCAAATCCTTCGCAAAAATATACTCATTATCAACTTGACACACCACATATGGAAATAGGACTTAGGTGGGGAGAATAATAATCCATCACAAAACTACTTGGGCTAAACCGAATTGATGACTATGACAGCCCATATAGTGGCTTAGATGTTATTTTCCTTTTATAATTCTCTATAGGAGTTCATTTTCAGGTCCAAGTTTTGTAATACCAACAAAACCCGATGCAGTGTCTCCTATATGGCTTCTAATAGATCATCTATAGAATATTTATTCTCTCTAGGCAAAATGTCTACATCTTCAGTCTCAAGCCAATTTCAAGATACATTTTCTTATTCTCTTGCTTTGGTTAGTACAATGTGACAAAGGGTAGAGTTTTTCTCCTACTAAATCTTCTATTAGGATCATTGAGTTCTTTTATTTGTGCTCACACAGTTTTTCCTGCAAGCAATTCCCATGTTCATGTTCTTAGATCTTCCTGCTCCTAAAGGAATTAAGAAACAAATCAGGAGCATATAAAAAGATTTTCTATGGGGCAGACGAGAAGAGAAAAATAAATGGGCTTCAGTAGCCTAGGACGAGATCTGTAAATGCAAGGTCCATGGTGCCTTGAGGCTTCATGATCTTGGAACCCTTAGCAGAGTTTTGGGAGCTAAACTCTAGTGGAGGTGGATCAAGCAATCAGAAACTCCCTGGGCTAAGCTTTGGAAACAAAAATATGTCAAGAATTGGTAGGTGAAGGATCACATTAGAATGTCAGGGCATATTAAGGGCTCCCATATTTGGAACCTTGCCTGGGAAAATAA
This sequence comes from Pinus taeda, assembly GCA_000404065.3. Lineage (NCBI taxonomy): Eukaryota > Viridiplantae > Streptophyta > Pinopsida > Pinales > Pinaceae > Pinus > Pinus taeda. The sequence goes on from APFE030438609.1 coordinate 8,693, forward strand.
AGATATTGTTCAACAACATAGTTTCTGGGAGATTTGAGCTGGGAACCTAGCATGATTTAAGGACGATAACTCACAACAGGAACCCAACCTGTATAAAGATGAATTAGTAGCTCTCAAGAATGACACAGACAACAAAGGTCTACTTATGGTAAATGACTTCTGCGACCACGTAAGGAACAATGGAAAATGGAGAATTTGGAAGGATCTAGGCCACAATGAAGAGAGCCCCTTGAAGGCCCTAGTACACTCTCTTGCTCAGGATCTAGAGCATAGGAAGATTTTGGTATCCTCCTTGCGTGACCAAGTAATATGGGGAAAGAACACCGAAGGAAACTTTAACCTCAAAGAAGCTGAACAGGTAGTAACAGGATTTAACTACCTAAACCTTGATCAAGTTTGAAAGAATATTTGGTAGAGCCCCCACTAGATGAAAATAATCTCCTAAAAAAAGGCTTCACTGGACCATACAAATGTTACCTTTGTGGCTCACAAGAGGAGACATTGGATCACCTTCTCGACCTCTTCTCTTTAACCTCCACCATGTGGGAGTCGGTGGCCTCAATATTTAGGCATACTGATAGGGATAGATTCAACATTTCTAACACTTTGAAGAATTGGAGGAAAAACTTCTCAGGGAATGAAATCATTCGTAAAGCCTAGACCCTAGTTTCAAGCTTTTTCATCTGGGATGTTTGGAAAGAATGCAATAGTCGGATCTTCAAGAACAAAGAAAGCAAGCCCCAACACATAATTGACCAAATTTTAAGGCAACTCAAAGACACAGTCAGAAGCTTGTTGAGGAAACTTTTGAGGGACCCTCCTCTGCCCCAAGATGCGTGTGTTCTACTTCATTTGGGTCTTCGATCTATAGGCCCACATAGCACAATCAAGGGTGTGAGCGAAAAAAATGTAGATATAAATATTTGGAAGCCTCCTTTACATGGTTTCTTAAAGGTCAATATAGACGGACCATCTAAAGGAAACACAGGGTTAGCTGATTTTGGGGGTGTTATAAGAGAAGAAAAATGTCAAATAAAGGAGATCTTTCATTGCCACTTGGGGAAGGCCACTAATAACATGGTGGAACTCATCACATTAGAGCAATGCTTGGAAATATTGGTGGATTTAAATTCACACAATGTCATCATTGAAGCAGATTTGGAATTGATTATTAGAGTGGTCAAGAAAATATGCAATGGTACATCACTGGATAAAGTGTCAAAAGACTGGAGGCTATTGTAGGTCTTTCACCATATCTATACCCACCTACAATCCATAAAAATTATAAGATTTTTCCATGTGAAAACAAAATCTAACATGTTAGCTGATTAATAAGGAAAGGGACATTCTTCACCTTTGGGAGTTGTTACCCCCAGGCAAATTGTTAGAGGATTGTCTCTATCAGACTGCCAAAGATAGGGGTTGATGGATTGACAAGATGGATCGAAGAGGCTCAAGAGATAGGTGGGAGGACATGGAAGCCTAAATTGTTTGGTTGTTGTTTGGTAGAAGTCTGTAGATTGTATTGGCATTAGTCTTCCATTAGATTTGAGCAAATTGTTGAGATAAGCAGAGGAAGACCAAGGGTGCAGTGGCTTGAGGACTGATTCTAGACCGATAAATGTCGATTGATATAGATCTATGGTTTTCAGGTGAGGAAGTTACCCTAAACCGCAAACCCTAAACCCTAAAAAATAAACCCTGTAAACTAAACCCTAAACCATAGGTATTTTATAACATTTTTAAAAGAATTTTGTAACTTTTAGTTAAGTGTTTATTAAGGGAATTTACTAAATTGTTGTAAATATTAAACCATAGACCCTAAAACCTAAAACCTAAAACCTAAACCCTAAACCTAAACCCCAAGCCCTAAACCCTAAACCATAAAACCTATGAATTTTATAAAAATTTAAGAAGAATTTTGTAACTTTTATTTTAATGTTTATTAAAAGAATTTACTGAAGTGTTATAAACCCTAAGCCACAAACACAAAAACTTAAAACCTAAACACAAAAACATAAACCCTAAACCCCAAAACCTAAACCCTAAACCCAAAACACCAAACCCTAAACCCTAAAACATAAACTGTAAACCATAACCATTTTATAACATTTTAAAATTTGTTTTGTAACTTTTAGTTAAGTGTTTATTAAAATCATTTACCAAAATTTTGTAGACCCTAAACACTAAACGCAAAAACTTGACCCAAAACCCCAAAACTTAAACCCTAAACCGTAAATCCTAAACCCTAAAACCTAAATCCTAATCATTTTATAACATTTTAAAAATTATTTTGAAACTTTTATTTGAGTGTTTATTAAAAGCATTTACTAAAGTCTTATAAACCCTAACCTTTAAACCCCAAACATAAACCCTAAATCATAAACCCCAAACTGTGAACATTAAACCCTAAAACCTAAGCATTTTATAACATTTTAAAAAGCGCTTGGTAATTTTTATTTAAGAGTTTATTAAAAGAATTTACTAAAGTGTTATAAAACCTAAACCCTAAACTCTAAACCTAAAACCCTAAACCCTAAACTCTAAACACCAAACCCCAAACCATAAAACTTAAACCCTAAACCCTAAGTATTTTATAACATCTTAAAAAAATTTCTAACTTTTATTTAAGTGTTTATTGAGAGGATTTACTAAAGTATTATAAACCCTAGAATCTTAATCCTAAACCCTAACCAATTTATAACATTTTAAAAAGTGTTTTTAACTTTTATTTAAGTTCATATTAAAAGCATTTACTAAAGTGTTATAAACCCTAAACACTAAATGCTAAAGCATAAAAATTTTACAACATTTTAAAAACTATTTGTAACTTTTGTTTAAGTGCTTATTAAAAGAATTTACTAAAATGTTATAAACCATAAATCCTAAAACAGAAACCCGAAACCCTAATCCCTAAATCATAAACCCTAAGAATTTTATGAGTATCTATAATAAGGGAAGACCACATCAAGGTATGTGAGTCTAGGAAGGAGAAAATTGTGGTACATGAGATACCCTTCTTCATAAACATTTTTCCTTTTATTTATTTTTCTTCATAACTACTCTAGGCTCCATGGGATGAATGCATTATGTGTAATATGTAGCAGTGGATACCCCGTTAAGGTGGGGTGGTTCATCCCTACACCCTAAAGCCTTAACCCAAAACCCCAAACCCTAAACCCAAAACAATAAACCCTAAACCCTAAACCTTGTAAACTAAACCCTAAACCATAGGCATTTTATAACATTTTTAAAAGCATTTTGTAACTTTTAGTTAAGTGTTTATTAAGGGAGTTTACTAAACTGTTATAAACCTTAAACCATAAACCCTAAAACCTAAACCTTAAACCTTAATCCGAAACCCTAAACCCTAATCATTTTATAACAATTTTAAAAGCATTTTGAAACATTTATTTAAGTTTTTATTAAAATAATTTACTGGAGTCTTATAAACCCTAACACCTAACATCTAAACCCCAAACCTAAACCATAAATCATAAACCCTAAACCCTAAACCTTAAACCCTAAACCCCAAACCTGAAAATTAAACCCTAAACCCTAAGCATTTTATAACATTTTAAAAAACTTTTTGTAACTTTTATTTAAGTGTTTATTAAAAGAATTTACTAAAGTGTTATAAACCCTCAACCCTAAACTATAAACCAAAAACCCTAAACCCTAACCCCTAAACTCTAAACCTGAGACCCTAAACACTAATCCCTAAACCCTAAATTGTAAACCATAAATTGTAAACTCTAAATGCTAAAGCCTAGTAATGTTATAGCATTTTAAAACACATATTGTAACTTCTATTTAAGTATTTATTAAAATCATTTACTAAAGTGTTACGAACCCTAAACCCTAAACTCTAAACACCAAACCCCAAACCATAAACCCTAAACCCTAAACCCTAAGAATTTTATAACATCTTAAAAAAATTCTAACTTTTATTCAAGTGTTTATTAAGAGGATTTACTAAAGTATTATAAACCATAGACTCTTAACCCTAAACCATAAGAAATTTATAACATTTTAAAAAGTTTATTGTAAATTTTATTTAAGTGTATATTAAATACATTTACAAAAGTGTTATAAACCCTAAACCCTAAACCCTAAAGCATAAGAATCTTATAACATTTTAAAACTATTTGTAACTTTTATTTAAGTGCTTATTAAAAGAATTTACTAAAATGTTATAAACCCTTAATGCTGAACCCTAAACCCAAACCCTAATCCCTAAATCATAAACCCTAAGAATTTTGTGAGCATCTATAATAAGAGAAGACCACACCTAGGTATGTGAGTGTAGGAGGGAGAAAAATTTGCTACATGAGATACAATTCTTGATAAACCTTTTTCCTTTTATTTATTTTTCTTCGTAACTCCTCGGAGCTCCACGGGATGAATGCATTATGTGTAATATGTAGCAATGGATACCTCCTTAAGATGGGGTGGTTCATTCCTACACTCTAAACCCTAAACCCTAAACCCCAAATCCTAAACACTAAACCCTAATCATTTTATAACATTTTAAAAAGTGTTTTGTAATTTTCATTTAAGTGTTTATTAACACAATGACTAAGGTGTTACAAACCCGAAACCATGAACCCTAAACCAAAAATATTAAAACTTGAACCGTAAGAATTTTAAGAAGTGTTAGAAACCCTAAACCCTAAAGCCTAATCCCTAAAGCCTAAACTGCAAATGTGTAACCCTAAATGCTAGACCCTAAACCCCAAACCATAAATTTGAAACCCTAAATTCTAAATCCTATAATTTAAAATCTAAACCCTAAACCCTAAACCCTAAGAATTTTATAACAATTTTAAAAACGTTTTATAACTTTTATTTAAGTGTTTACTAAAAGAATTTACTCAAGTGCTATAAACCCTAAACCCTAAACTCTAAACAATAAACTGATGACCCTAAGCCCTATACTATAAACGCTAAACTCTAAGTATTTTATACCATTTTAAAAAGTGTTTTGTAAATTTTATTTAAATGTTTATTAAAAGAATTTACTAAAGAGTTATAATCCCTAAACCCTATAGTCTAAATCCTAAACCCTGAAACCTCAACATTTTATAGCATTTTAAGCGATTTTTTAATTTTTATTTGAGTGTTTATTAAAAGAATTTACTAAAGTGTTATAAACCATAAACCCTAAACCCTATACCCTAATCATTTTATAACATTTTAAAAAGTGTTTTGTAACTTTCATTTAAGTGTTTATTAAAAGCATTTAATAAAGTGTTATAAACCTTAAAATCTAAATGATAAACCCTAAACCCTAAGCCCTACACCCTTAACCCCAAACCCTAAACCCTAATGCCCAAACCACAAACCCTAAATCGTAAATGCTAAGCATTTTATAACATTTTAAAAAGTCTTTTGTAAATTTTATTTAAGTGTTTATTAAAAGCCTTTACGAAAGTGTTAAAAACCCTAAATTCAAACCCCTAAACCCTAAACCCTAAATCCCAAACAAT
>APFE030438626.1:0-22471 GCA_000404065.3 Pinus taeda
TCTGAATTCAATTTCTCAAGAACCACTCCACGGAAACCTACACACTAAAACCATAGGTAGGTTTGCCCAACCTAATATAGGGTCCAATTTTTTTTTTCCCAGGGCGCTGCCCTGGACCCTATAGAGGGGGGCAACCCGCCCCCCTCAAACCCCCTGTGACCCTCTCACTACATAATCAGCGCAATGAAAGGGGGTCTCCTCCCCCCCTATAACCCCTCGATTCACTATGTAGGTTAGTCGTGGAAAGAATATAACACAACACAACAAATTCTTCACTTCTACTCTCACTAAACTATTTCTCTTAACCACACTAAAAGGTCAAATTTTTTTGTCACAAACAACACAAATTCTAAATCTTCTTCCCAACTCTATCTTTGATTTATGCTCACAAATCTCTGATATATGTCTGCACAAACTATGTGATAACTTGTTGCATACTTAGCTCACTCACAATGCTCTCAGAATGGCATACTCACACACTATCCAAGCAAGCAACCAAATAGACTAAGTGCCTTCCTCTATTTATCATTTTTTTTAGTTGAGTCGCATAGTAAATGCTACAGGTTATGGAACACTCAAAAATTCTTTTCACATGCTTCATATTTGGTTGAGATAGACGTTTTTACCAAATTAACCCCTAAATCCACTAGCCCTTTGATATCTTCAACCTTGATCAACTTCTAGAAGACCCACGAATGTTTCTGACCATATGTCGAAAACTTTTCATCAATAACATCACCACAACAACAATATTAGCTAAGAAGCATGAGAAATGTGGAGAAAAACTCATGAAAAACCTTAGTTGCTCCCACAACATGGCCTCCATGTGACTAGAAGTCGTCAATCATTCCCATAGCCTTGTTTGAATGTGACTAGATATTTTCAACTGCTCCCATGACTCATCATGCATGCGACTAGGGCTAAGGATTGTCAAAGATTAATGAAATCTACTCAGAAACTGTTCAAACTTCTTCCAAATGTTGGTAAGCCTCTGTAGGACCTCTGAAAGTCTCTGGCACCTCTGCAACACTTCACCAAATCATTTCCACATCACTGTCATCATCACAATTAAAACTAGGTTGACTAGGAAGCTAACCAACAACCATAATTAACATTTGAGTCATCATACTTTTATAAAACATCTTTGTCATCAATATGTAGCTCCAGAACCTATAAGACATCCTCCCACACGTGTACAAGCATCTCAATCATCCACAGACACATGTAGATCCTCTCCAAGTCCAAATTATGACATCATCAACACGACAGACCTAATCTGAGACATGAAGACCAATCAACATGGCTCCTCAACTCTAAGTACTATAGCCTCCACTAACATTTGTATGCAGAAACATGATCAAATAGATCATCATCATATCCAAGCTATTACAAGCTAGTAGACATGGCAAGGACCATCCATCACATCTCCATACATAAGCCACTTGCAACTACCTATATACACACATATCCAACACACGTGCAACCCAAGAAACTAGGTTGACATCAATTCCAACCAACCAACACATCTACAACAATGCAACACACATCAATGTCAACACCCTAAGAATAATATTGTAACCTAGGAATATGAACCCTTACATTAATAAACCTAATAATTTTTATTACAAACCCAAGGGTTAAATACTAAAACCTAGAGGGATTATAAACCCAAGGGATTAATATTATAATTATATAAACCCTAAGATAAATAATATAAACTGTAAAATAAATATGGTTGACCATGGTCTAGCATGGTTGATTTTCGTATTGATACAATCTTTGTCACAATGTGACATTGGACCATGGTTAACCATCATTGATTTTCATATTGTGACAATCTTTGTCACAAAATCACATTGGACCATGGTTGACCATGTTTGATCATGATTGATGATAGTTGACAATGGTTGACCATGATTGATTCTCATATTGAAACAATATTTGTCACAATGTGACATTAGACCATACATGACCATGGTTGACCGTGATTATAAATCCAAGGGATTTATATTGAACCCAAGGATTAATATTATAAACCCTATGAATAATATTATTCCTTGGAAATATGACCCTTTAGTTTAATAAACCCAAGGGATTTCTATTATAAACCCAATGGAATAATAAACCAAAGGAGTTAATACTAAAACCCTAAAGGATTATAAACCCAAGGGTATAATATGAACAATATTATACCCTAGGAATATGAACCATTATATTAATAAGCTCAAGGTATTTTTATTATAAGTCCGATGGAATAATAAAATGAAGGGGTTAATACTAAAACCTAAAGGGATTGTAAGCCTGAGAGAATAATATTAAACCCAAATTATTAATGTTATAAACCCAAGGTACATAAATCATAAGATAAATATTATAAACCCTAAAATAAACATAGTTGACTATGGTTTAGCATGATTTATTTTCAAATTGAGAAAATCTTCGTCACAATGCGATGTTGGACAATGGTTGACCATGGTTGATTTTCATATTGCTACAATATTTGTCACAATGTTGCATTAGACCATGGCTGACCATGATTGATCATGATTGAAAACAATCAACAACGGTTTATCATCTTTGGAAATGGTATACAATTGTTGACCATGGTTGATGATAGTTGACAATGGTTGACCACGGTTGATTTTCATATTGAGACAATCTTTGTCACAATGAAGCATTGGACCATGGTTGACCATGGTTGAACATGAGCATAAACTCAAGGGATTTTTATTAAACCCAAATATTAATATTATAAACCCTATGAATAATATTGTGTCTTGGAAATATGAATGAATAGATTAATAAACCCAATGGATTGATAATATAAACCCAAGATAGTAATAAACCCAATGGTTTAGTACTATAACTGTAAGATATTATAAACGCAAGGGAATGATATTAAAGCCATGAGATTATTATTTTAAACTCAAGGTATATAAATCCTAAGATAAATGTTGTAAACCATAAAATAAACATGGTTCACCATGGTCGAATATTATTCTTGGTGTTATAATGGTTACTGGCTATTGGATATTACTCTCGGTGTTATAGTGGTAGGCTCTTTCATCTTGTGCTTCCCAATATTAGATTACTCCAACGATTTACCCATTGATTTCTCCACCTAATTATTACCTATATACCATAATAAAATGATATATATTCAGACAAAAATAAATTTTGATGAAAAAAAACTATAAATATAATTTATATTTTTCATACAAATAGAAAAAAACTAAACAAACATCAACAATGAAAAATTTAGTTTTAGTTTTGAAATCCCTACCCTATTTTTGACAATCAGCTTAATGTACCTCATTCCATTTTATCTCAGTTTTGCTGGTCAGTTATATTTTTGTAATTTTACTTTTATTGGATACCTTTGAATATTTGAATCTTAAACAGTGAACATCCTTCTTTACTCTGAGCAAAACCTAACCCTGAAATATTATATCAAAATTAATATAAATAAAATAATGTTTAATAAAATTTATTACTTTATAATCATCCTAAAACTATTTCTTATGGATATTTCCTAATTTTTTATAAATTTAATGTAACAATTTAATTATGCCGTAATGCGTTTACCTATGGAAAAACTCCCTTATGTGCCACTATGTAATATCCTCGACTGTCGATTTGAGATGTTAGATGATTAAAAGAAAGTTCGCCGTTTCATCATCATAGGCTATGTGAATGTTGCATTGGAAGTTGGTTAGAACAAACACTATGTTGGAAGTTAGTTAGATAGAAATTCGTTACTGTAACGATCCATGCCTTGGATTTCTTATCAGTTCTGGAGTCTCCCCATCATAACCTTTCCATAACTAGAGCTTTCCCAGGGGGCTATCTCTTCCTATTTCAATTTTTCCCGACCCCTTCCTTTCCAATGGCGATGGTGTAGGCCCTACAACTGCACCCATCTCCTGGTCTATTGCCCATTCTTCTGTGTTGTATAGAGTTGAAGGGTGTGTAGCTCCATATTTTCTGTGAGAGATCCCTGAATTTTAAGTGCATTATTGTGATGGATTAAGAAGAATAAATCGATTTGATGCTCAATCTGAGCCACAAGTCAATTGTGAGGCCTGTTGTTGGGGTTCAAGCAAAGTTGATGACCAAACATGGCAGCCATTTGAGTGCCACATCTGGTGAGAAGTGTAAATTTGAGCTCATGAGTTTGGAAATCATTGGAATCGTTTAGAAATTGTAGATATTGGGGATGTTGGATTGTATCCAACTTCTTCATTTCCATATTGGGTCTTAGATCCATGCGTTGAAGTTCTTAATAATGGTGTGAGCGACTGTATTTATTTTTATAATCTGTGTTTTATCTTTTTGGAGGATTGAAATTAAAAGATGGTTTTATTTATCCTTTTGGAGGATTGAAATTAAAACATGGCTACATCAACACTTCATTGCTAACCCAACGCCCAATAGAGCTATTTCTCTATATTCTTAACCATGCGTTGAAGTTTTTAATAATGGTGTGAGCGACTATATTTTATCTTTTTGGAGGATTGAAATTAAAAGATGGTTGTGTTTTATCCTTCTAGAGGATTAAAGATTTTTTAGAATTATAATTTATATATATTAAATTTTAAAATTTATACATATTGAATTTATTTAATATATTTTAATATTCAAAACTTATAATTTTCTTAAATTTATATAACAAATTTATATTCGAAAACCAAACCATTATTCTATTGAATTATATTTTTCTATTTTTATTAATTTTATATACTACTGTAATCTTACCAATTACCCAAAAAATAATATAAAAATAACTAATTTATAATTTTGGATTATAATGTAGAATTATTTTTTATTTACTCATCCTTACTTTTGTGAAGGATAGTCCTCTATGTAATATTTTTTTAGGTTTGGAATTTGAGTGAATGTAGTTGTTGGCCAGAATTTATCATCTTGATCTATAGGTAAAAAATTTCTAAAATTAGTTTGAAAATCAAAACCAAAATGAGTCTATCAATAAATTACATTTATATGATGTATATATAATGAACAATCCATTTGTAAACAAGAAGTCAAGTCTCTTATTACTATAAATGTAATATGTGGTATTTAAATATATTATTACAACATTAGTGAGTGAAAATGTTTTTTAATTTTTATGGCAAATGGATCTAGATTTATAATTACTATTCATATTTTATATATTTTAATGTGATTGAGGGTTTAAATATATCTCAAAAGTAATTATAATTTGTTTTCCTTTAGATTTCATTAAAAAATTAAAAAATTAAATTCAAACAAAATATTTTATAAATACTTTATTGTGAAATGAGAAATGGTTTTTGGGCATGTGGTATTGATGATGGATGGTATTAGCCCATGGTATTTTAACAAAGTCTATTTACAAGTTAATATTATCTATGGTAAAGTGGTGTACATATCTATGGTTAAAACTATTGTTATTATGTCCTTATTAATTAAATTTAAATATGCTTAAAGAATCATTATTTTAATTTATAGTGTAAAATGGATCTTAACTCATAGCTACTACTTAAATGTATTATATTTTTATGTGATATGTATATTATGATTTTCTATTATCTAAAAAGTTTCTCGTAATTTTATTAATGAAAACAAAATTACAATATAACAAATTGAATTTTATTATTTTTACAACATCTCCTTGCTCTATATTATATTTAATATTTTATTATTATTTAATTGAATGGAGATGTAAATGTTTACAAATCATAGACATCTTATAAATTGAACATATTGAGAAAACATGTAAAAAGGTTTACATACTTTCTTACATTACGACTAGGCATCTTCTAAATTTTGGTTTTTTTTTTTAAATATTTAAGTAATGAGTTTTTATTTTTAAATATTTATACGTTAAATTGATCAAAGTTCATGAAAACATATTAGCAAAATAGATAACATTCCCAAGATAAAATAGATACTCCCTTTATTACTTTGAAGGTTTGCACAAGCAAATTAAAATTCAATATTTAATGTGTACAAAATTATAGGGTCCTCATCTATATTTTGAGGTCAATTATATACAAATACAATGTTGTAAATATGCTATATCTTATATCTCTTTACTGATACATCCTTGCAAGAAGAGGAATCTAAGTATCATTTTCAATTTAAAGAAAAAATCGTTTAGATATTTCCTTGGCCAATCTAGTAACCAAGTCTAATCTAGCCATATATTTTGTTTGTGTGTGTTGCCCAAAATTTGTTTAATCACCCAATTAGGATGATTTCTACATTATTATTTTTCATTGGAAACTTAGAGAAGCCAAGTTCTCTGTAGCTTGAAGAAAATACTACAAGAAAACTAGGGATGTCAGAATGAATAGAAAGGGTGGAAAGAGCTACAGATTCTGTAGTGCAATCAAAGCTCTTTATGTTGCATTTTTTGTGAAGAATGGTGGTATTGAAAATGGTGTCAATACTCGAGCTTTTAGGGATAAAAATATTGGCAATGAAGGTGATGTGAGAAATTCATGTTTTGTATTGATGCACAACATCAATCAATTACAAGAGGAAACAATTTTTCCAAGGTATAGAGTTATAACTGACAACACAAGACAAAATTTGTCTTCTGGTAGTACTTCTATAGATGAAGATTTAGGAAAATCAAAATTAGAGTTGCAAATTAATAGGGAAAGGAGAAAAAAGGAAACAAAACCTGATTTCTACTAAGGATTTGCTATAGAACATGATAAAATGTTGAATGGAATGCGAGGAGAATTAGCAAAAGAATTTCTTGGAAGAAATAAAGAAAAGATTTCAGGACAAATGGTTAGATTGAGAAACGAAACTAAGCAATGTGAATAGGAGCATGATCTTCAATCAACCTAGAAGAAGGCCATTATTGAATTTTTGGAGAAACATAGAAGCCAAAATTTTAAGTCGGATCCCAATCTCATAGAAACACCATCACCTCCTAAATCTGACAAGGATGAGAATAACAAAACCATCACCTCCTAAAGCTCACAAGGATGATAATAAAATGGAAAGAGGAAACATTTACCTACAATATTGAAGGTGGCATAAGTCTGAAGTTTATGCATTTGTTCAAATTGAGAATTTATATGGACCAAAGGTTCAGGGAATCAGGACCGAAAATAGCATTATGTGAAGAGACCTCATCTACAATGGTATGCATGGGCCAACATGTATTGGGAAAATGCTCACTTTTTTCTCTTTCTTTCAAACATGTGAACAATTTTATTGATGACACTAGAAACCCCATAGGTATATGTACATGTTGACCCAAATGCAAATGTTATGGGACTAAACACAAGTTTTTTTGGAGTGGATTTTGTAGAAAGAGGGGCTTGAGGAGTCATTACAACAAATGCATGAACCAAAGAGAACTACAAGGTGTAAAATTTTTGGAATGAGGACGGTAGGACCTAGTGATGAATTGCAAGAGAAACAAGCCAAATATTGTTCATTTGCTTGTTTGAATGCATGAAATGGATAGCACACAAAATATACAAAACCATTATAGAAGAAAAATAATGCAGGATTTCAAGCCCATGATAGTGTTTCGAAAGTGTGTTATGCAAGGATTAGCAATAAAGGGTTAGTGGAGAATGCCATACTTATTTTGACATTGTGAACTAAAACTTCTAGCTTGAAGGTTTTAAAATATTGTGAAAATGGTCTATTGAATTGAATCAAAGTGAACAAAATTTTCATGTGGATTTCTCTACCATATCTCTTTTGTTCAAATATTCACGAAACACTTCAAATATTTAAACCCCAATGATACATTTCTTTAGTTGTATATGTGTCGATTCTAGGGTTTCCAATGTAAAAGTGAAATCGTTGGTGTGGCAAACAATGTCATGGTAAAATTATGTTTTCTTGTGTAGTAATTATGCTTTTGAGATGCATCCATGTCCTCATTTACTCTAAAATATCTCACCATTAAATATCATTTAAGGATGTCCAGATTCTTTGTCGAAATTGTTTTCATTAGGGTTTCCATTTCAGGATTTAATTCAATTACAACCCATTATTTAAGGAGGAGGTCTAATTTTAGTCCAACAAATCCTATTTCAAGTTATTGTTTAACACATATATTTTAGTTGCAAGAACATTAGTCAAATCCCAATAATTAAACAACATGTACACAGACTTGACCTTTTACTTGGCTTATGGAAAGCTTGCATTTTTCCAATAGGAAATGCACCCTACAAATATTCAAGCTGCAACACAACCAATCTGCGTGGGTAGTATTTATATTGGGGTACCTAACTGAATTAAAATGAAAATTATTTGTAGCCTAATATAGACATATATTTTGTTTCTGTGTGTTTCCCAACATTTGTCTAGTCACCTAATTAGGATAATTTTACTGCATTACTCTTTTTCATTGGAGACCCAGAGAAGCCAAGTGCTCTGTAGCCTTGATAAATAAAATATTTTTCCTTTTCTGTAACACTAATGAAGATTGGTCATACTAGGCATAACATAGAGACAAAATGGCCATCTAAGTTATTTTTAACCTTGAAGTTTATAACATTAAGTTTGGATCCTTCTGGCAGTTCAGGAGTAAGATGAATCATGTAGGTAATCTTATTCGTGACAGTTGACATCAATATTACACAGTTGTGCACTCAAGAATAATGTCCAAACTTGTCATTGTATAGTCATATATTCAACAAATATGGAGTTATATATTCATGGAATGTCACTGATACTGTAGCATGCATTAGAATCACATCCTAACTCTGTTATTTTAATTTGTGTAGTATTCTTGCAAATATGAGTTTCCACATAAGTGCAAGGAAAAGTTTGAGAATGTGTATACTTACTACAAGAAAACTAGGGATGGAAGAAGGAAAAGACAAGGTGGCAAGAGCTACAGATTATGTAGTGAGATCGAAGCTCTTTATGTTGGAGTTTTTGTGAATAATAATGGTATTGACAATGGTGCCAACAGTGGAGCTTGTAGTGATACAAAAATTGGCAATAAAGGTGATGTGAGAATCTTGGAAGCGGTAGGAAATGGCTACATTGAACAGGGAAAATAAACTATGTGCACAGGAGGATTCTCTACAGCCAAGTTGGGAGAAGACCATTATTGAATTTTTTGAAAAAATGAAAATGTTATGGCACTGAATGAATTTTTTTTTGGAGTGGATTTTATAAAGAGAGGGGCTTGAGGAGTCATTGCAATGGCTCCTCTTGTGCTTGGAATAGTCATTTTAGTTTCCATTGCTGAAGGTGGACGAAAACACATGAACCAAAGAGAAATACAAGGTGTTAAATGTTTGGAATGGGGATGGTGGGTCAATGAGAGCCTCACAAGAATTTGATTTCATCTAAGAACATACATCCAGAGGAAGAAATGTCAATCCAAGCACTTTGACTACATCATGGTTGAATTTTATATAGCTTCATCCATATCCGAACAGGTAAACTAGATTTTTGGTGTATAAACTGTAAGTACGACCAAGGTAAACTATGGCATTATCAAGCCTCATGTTCATGTGGTTCATGGGGACATTGACAACAAAATTGTTTGGGTACCAAGTCATAGGAAGTTTTCCACCTACAACAAAAACAGTTATTAGCTGTAATTTCCATGCATTCATATGGGCATTGAAAAAAGTACTTGATTTGCAGTGAAATCTAGTAGGGGTCATACCAAAAGTTGTAAAAACATTTTACGTGTGTGGATTTCAAAAACTAAGATGACATTTTTACTTGGAATGAATGCTCAAGAAACAAATTACTTCCCCCATTTCCTGGATGGTAAATTGGGTAAATCATTGGCCCTAATTCTAGGGCATGAAAGTTAAGGAAAGGAAATATAGTACTTTCCCATGAAATAAACCTTTGACCTTGATTTTGGGGCATGAAATCTCAAGAAACGTATTACTTCCATACATTTTTAGGATGGTAAGTTAGGATAACCATTGGTGCTGATTCCAGGGCCTTGCCCCAAGGGAACGGAAAATATACAAACCCATGAGTAGCAGCAGCTAGCAACAATATCAAAGAACTTCATATTTGGCTCTAGATCACTTGAGCTAACTCTTAGGCTAAAAAATTAAGATGACCTATTTGATATGGTACCCAAAATTAGTGATTTCATTTTAAACATTACTTGGATTGTATGATCCAAATATCACATCTGCAGTAACTGCTCCACCAGCTTCTCTCCGATAGCCCACCCAAAGAATACCTAAATTTCTTTTTTCATCCTTTACAAATTTTGTATCAAAAGAACTCCATATACGATCACAATAACTAATATTTTCTCGAATGCAGTAGTAACTTGGGTTACCGGTTGTTTTTGTTGGCCAAGAAACAATAAACTTGTCTTGTCTAGAGCCTTTGCCTCCAATGTCAAGTCTCCACCTACTATTAACATTGTCACATTTGTATTGCATTTAGTCTGAACAACCCCAACTATTAAATTATCATTCCCTTTACATAACACCAACTCGTATGGAATTGTTCTACAAAGTTGATCATGTCGGAAACTTGAAGGATGTTTGAGGCATTTTAAGCCATTCATTTTTTTTATAGATGTTTGTTTTCTTTTTCGATGTGATAAAAGTCTCATTTTTATTTGTTTAGGAGCATTTCTTAAGGTGGTATGAGCTCTCTAGGATGATTTGTATGCTATAATCTTATTGAAGTTGGAAATAACATCAAAAACCTCCTACTTTTAGCTATTGGTTTATGGAAGGTGTTATTCTTGGTTTTTATTATTTTCTAGATTCTTTCCAAGAGAGGCACGACCAATGGAAAGTGCGACAACATAGTCTTATTCCTACCGTAGAAAACATTTGAAATCTTCCTTACTCTCGATAACGATATTGAAAAATAAGCCCCATACATAGTGTTGGAACTCATAGTTATTTAGTGCACATAGAACACCACCTAAAAATTCTATACTCTTGATCACAAAAACATAATTGTGACAACATGCTAGAATTGACATAAAAATTGACTCAAAATGCACATACATTATCTTGAATCTCTTCTAACAAAACTATTATCAATTGCATTGTGGATTAAAGTTGATATGATATTATTTGTTCTATGAAATGTTTGATTTAAACCATTTAATTATAATAGGTGGGAATCATGTAGTTCATGAATTTTAATAAGAGTATTTTCATAAATCTTTTAAAATTAAGGTGTTGTATATTACCTTCATTTTAAACATATTCTAAAATATTGATCAGTTTGGAATATCCATAAAAGATAACATATTATATATAAAAATTTCTTTTTTATACTATTATTTTTTATCCTACAGCCCTACCATATTCCCATTACAATTTCTTATCCTACAGCTTTACAATATTCCCATTACCACATATAATGCAATTGCTAATTATAATAAAATGGAACATTGGTTAAACAATTTTATTTGTACTCTCTTTTATTTTGACAAAAGAACCGTCTAAGGAATCAAAATGTAGACGAATACGTACAAGACCATAGTTAAGAAAAGAGTTTAGTATATCAAATCGGACTCAGGTATTTGGTTAATTTACAAGTTAATATTATCTATGGTAAAGTGGTGTACATATCTATGGTTAAAACTATTGTTATTATGTCCTTATTAATTAAATTTAAATATGCTTAAAGAATCATTATTTTAATTTATAGTGTAAAATGGATCTTAACTCATAGCTACTACTTAAATGTATTATATTTTTATGTGATATGTATATTATGATTTTCTATTATCTAAAAAGTTTCTCGTAATTTTAATAATGAAAACAAAATTACAATATAACAAATTGAATTTTATTATTTTTACATCATCTGCTTGCTCTATATTATATTTAATATTCTATTATTATTTAATTGAATGGAGATGTAAATGTTTACAAATCATTACATCTTTATAAATTGAACATATTTGGGAAAAGAAGGAACATGTAAAAAGGTTTTACAAACTTTCTTACATTACGCTAGGCATCCTTCTAAATTTTGGTTTTTTTCTTTTAAAATATTTTAAGTAAATGATTTATTTTTAAATATTTATACATTAAATTGATTAAATTTCATGAAAACATATTAGCAAAATAGATAACATTCCCAAAATAAAATAGATACTCCCTTTATTACTTTGAAGGTTTGCACAAGCAAATTAAAATTCAATATTTAATGTGTACAAAATTATAGGGTCCTCATCTATATTTTGAGGTCAATTATATACAAATACCATGTTGTAAATATGCTATATCTTATATCTCTTTATTGATACATCCATGCAAGAAGAGGAATCTAAGTATCATTTTCAACTTAAAGAAAAAATCGTTTAGATATTTCCTTGGCCAATCTAGTAACCAAGTCTAATCTAGCCATATATTTTTTTTGTGTGTTGCCCAAAAGTTTTTTAATCACCCAATTAGGATGATTTCTACATTATTATTTTTCATTGGAAACTTAGAGAGGCCGAGTTCTCTGTAGCTTGAAGAAAATACTACAAGAAAACTAGGGATGTCAGAATGAATAGAAAGGGTGGAAAGAGCTATAGATTCTGTAGTGCAATCAAAGCTCTTTATGTTGGAGTTTTTGTGAAGAATGGTGGTATTGAAACTGGTCTCAATACTGGAGCTTTTAGTGATAAAAATATTGGCAATGAAGGCGATGTGAGAAATTCATGTTCTGTATTGATGCACAACATCAATCAAATACAAGAGGAAACAATTTTTCTAAGGTATAGAGTTATAACTGACAACATGTCACACTCTAATGTTACTTACCATGTACATACTAAATTTTTTTTTTTTTTTTTAACTTATAAAAATTAATTTGAATAAATTCATTTATACACCTTAAGATATTACATACACCTTAGGATAATACTAACCTTTCACAAAATTAAAGGTAACAATAAATTCAGAGATCCATTATCATCCATGGTATAATTTAACAATGTCATGCACAGGAAATAGTAACATAGTTTTATATATATTACTGAGGCGTTTTGGCCTTTAACCCAAACCTTAATCCTTTTTAATATGGGTATGACGGAAGGATTGATATTTACCAGCCTCCTATACAACCAACCATCGTTTACATTAAAGCATTTACTCTCCTGAACAGAGAGGGAGACAGCTGGTCGGCCTCGGGATTTTCTCGATCAACCTGGATTTAGTATCAGAAATCGCTGGAAGGGATATTGTGGAGTCGTTAATATGCCATGATTATTGTCACTTGTGAACGCTTATTCCACTCATTTCTACCATTCTTCATCATGTTATTTATTATAATTTATTATATAAATCCATTTTATGATGATTTATGCTCTTACATTATTTATTCTCCTTTATTTCTAATAAATTGATTATTATGCATTATTTTACCAATGATAGTTCTAGTAAGTTGGTTATAACCTTATTCACCATTTTTAGCCTCCAAAGTAACTTCTAGATTGAAGATTTGATTTTTAAATCAGCCAACTTAGAAATTCGCTGGTTCAAGGAGTGACATTTTTGCGGTTAAGATTCGGAGCAAATGAAGACGAATTTGGAAAATCTGGAACATGGGTTTTGTCCAGAACGGGCCCAATTATCTTCATAATGAATAGTTTGCCCAAATTCGGCCTATACAGGGAGACAAGCAAGGTTCTTTGAGCACGATTTTCGGAGATTTGCTGTTGCGGCCGCCCTCCAATTCTTAGCTGCAAAGCCAAATACGCCTTGTTCTTGTTGATCAAATGGTTGGAATCAATCCAATTTTGTAAAACAAATCATGATTGTAATTATCTATGCTCTGATCTTTGTCTATTTAATGAAACCAAAGATCAGAGGATGGGGGGATGGAGAACGATTGTATTTTGTAATGATAAGTTTCAGAACAGACTCTGATCATTGAGTTTCGTTGAGACCTGATTTTGTTACACTTTTGTTAATGAAATTAATCTAAAAGACTTGGTGTTCATTTCGTCCCTGCATCTGGAGTAACTTACGGCAGTGTACCATTGGTAGCCAAGGGCCCAGCTCCGACGGACACTTGCCGTTGTATTGTTATATGGTAAAATTGTGTGTGTGGTTTGTTTATTTCCATTATTTAAGTAATCTGATATATCTTTTATATGATACATTATGCTTCATAATAGATATCTGAATCTGAATGAGTTCGTTATCTCATGTCTCTGCATTTATTCGAATTGCATCTTTTAGCTATTTCTGTAGCGGAATGTTGGTATGAATGTTATTGTTATCAGATCCATGTGAAATAGTATTTGTAAGATTACTTCGTTTAGAAACATAGTCATATCATCCATTACTCTCAGATTGCTGCAATAGTCTAGAACGTGTACATCCATTTGAGTTTGTTGTTTTAATTCATATGATTAACGTTTCCTGTTATGATAGTTTGCTGTTCCATTTACTCATTGTTGTTCCATTTGATCACTACTGTTCCATTTTACAACTGCTGTTCCATTTACTTTCGCTTATCTGCCTTTGTTGCTTTCGCGTGATAGCAGGCCTAAGGCTGTCGTGAGCCCAGCAAGACGCTGCCTGACTCCCAGACCTATAAGTCCATGCTTTGGTTTCTTTCTTTATCAGTTTCTAAAGGGAAGGGTTATTGTTTCCGTACCCTTGACTGATTAACTGCTCTGTGTGATTTTATCTTTTGAGTTGGTTTAGTTTTGGTGTGGGAGGAGGATCAAGGCTGTCGTGAGACACAGCAGACGCTATTATGCTCCGAGATCCATGATCCATACTCTAATTCCTTTTGCATCAATTTCTAGAGGAATGAGTTATTGCTACTATATCCTCGATTGATGGTTGTTTGAATGAATGATTTAGTTTAAGACATTTCAGTTCCTTGCTGTTTCAATTAGATTTCTTTTTCAAGCATTCATTTACTTCTAGGTTTTAAGCACTATACTGCAAAACATTACTCTTAAGTAAATAGCCGCCTCAGAGAGAGTACACTCTTGAAATAAAAAGTCGTCCCTGGGTTGACAATTAATGTGAGGTAATTAGGTGTTAAAAAGACCCTTTTTATCGCTCCACATTTTGGCGCCATTGCCGGGGAGAGTGTAGCCATTTCTAAATAGTAGTGTGAATCTGATGAGTGCCTGCTAGGGAAGAGTTCGATCTTAAAAACGGAAGGTAAGAACCTGCGTACGGAGCATGTAAAAGCCCTGCTCCCCCGTCCGCTTTCCAGCAGGACTGTTAAAGAACCTAGGGTAGAAATAGATGTTTGTATTTTTGTGTGAATAATTAGGAAAAAGATAGAAATTTTTTGAATCACATGATTTCACTTAAGTGGTGATGTAAGCACCACCCATTTCACTAACCGATTGACAGGAACATTTGAAGAAGGAGCCTCGAAGAAACACATGAAGAACATCTTATACTATGGTAAGAAATGGCTCACATTTCTACTTTTGAATTTCCTATCAAAGATCTATGAGGAGTGACACAAATGCATATAATTCCCCCATCTTTACCAAATTTTCATGGTTTAGCAAATGAAGATCCACATACATTTTTGTTTGAGTTTGAAATAATTTATAGAGGATATGATTATTACACTAAAAATCAAAGGTTGAAAGTGTTTCCTCTTACTCTAAAAGGAGCAGCTCTCCGATGGTTCATGAGCCTAGGTGGGAATTGCATCCAATTATGGGAGGATATGAAGAACATATTCTTGAAAAAGTACGAAGACTATTGCAAATCCAATGAAGATATTTTCGGTATGATACAAGGGGATGATGAAAGCTTGGAGGACTATGTAGATCGATTTCATTATAACCTTCAAAAATCAAAACATAAGCATTTGGAAAAAGAGATTTTAAAAACACTCCTTCTTAAAGGAATCAAAGATAAATTTTTAGAACCCTTAAATCTGATAGGAAAAGGTGATGTTTTTCAGTTATCATATGATGATGTTTGTGAGTTGTGCATAAGGTATTCAAGAGGAATCTCCAAGGTTGGTAAGAATTCTAGAGATGTCTGTTCTTTCTTTTCCAAATCTGCTACAAGAATATGAGACATAAGAGCTGAAATCAATGTTTTATTTGAAAATTTTAAAGTTGATTTTATTAGCTCTCTAAATGAAAATTTGGATGTTTTGAAGGTTCATAAAAATGAAGAATTTGATGAAGTGTTTTGCCCTCATGACCAAAAGGAGCATCCCATAGATAATCACTCTTCCTTATGTAGGATGGAAGTAGCATATCAAAGAGATAAAGAAGCTGCAACAAGGTCAACAGGTATGGTTCAAAACACTTCTTCTCCATTCTCTTACTTGCATAATCCATTATGGAATACTCATGTTCTAGGGCAGCCATGTCAATTTCAATATAACCACCAATTTTGGCATGGTTCACCTTATGATTGCATGACTACTCTCCCTCATCTTGTAGCACAAGCACATTCTCCATATTCTCCACCATCTCTTCCACAGCATCCTGCTTGCATATCATATTCATTCACACAACCCAATCAACCACATCATCAAAATGCTTCATTCCATACACAATGCCTTGCTCAACTAATTCCACACCCTCGCCACAATAAAACAGTACAACATGCTTACAATGTTGGAATGTCAAATTTACCCACCCTTCCCACCCATTCTATCTCACATGCGCCATTAGAGAAAACTTACAATGAGATTTAGAATGTTTCAAATGCAAAAATTGTAGAAGCTATGGAAGAAAATGAGGTTTCTTTTACTATGCATCAACAAGCTATTTTAAAAGCTCAAGAACTTCATGATATGATGGCTATGGGAAATCAAGAAAGTAAAAGATATATTGAAGATTGGTTTCACTCTATCATTTGTTTGCAACATCATTCTATGCTTCAACAATTTTTGATACCATTTTTTCAAGGGAAGTTGGCTTCTCATACCCTAATATTCATTAAAATGCATTTTTCAAATTTGGGTATGTGCATACATGGAGCCTTATTTCGAAAATGGCTCCACTAGAAGTACTCATATACGTAGCCACATTCATTTTTCAAATCAAAATAGGTTAATATAGAAAATAAAATAAATAAGGGAATAAATAAATGCATTTTATTTTTCCATGTAAACCTAGTTGTTTTTTGTTGCAACATGCTATGCAAATTAACATTCGTGATAATTTTTTTAATTCATTTGTGTATGTAGATGATTTATAATAGAAATAACAATTCTACAAACACTTATATTCATTTTTATCATCAATATGAAAAATGCTTGAATATCATATTTTTGGCTTGCGGGCTTGATGGAATTTCTGGAAAAACAGTCGGGACAGTCTTGTTTTGAGGGACCAAAAGGGAATATTTTTAAAGCCTATTTCTATTCTAGGTAGCCCTTGATTTCTACTTTCTAACCCAATTTGAATCACTCAATTTGGATTTGAAACGAAAAAGTTAGAAACAAAACATTGATAGGGTGTCTAGTGGGCAGCTCAGGAACAGAGTTGGGACAGTCAGTATTTGAAGGCCTAAATGAATGAATTTTTAAAACCTGTTTCTATCCTACGTAGCCCTTGATGTCTACTTTCTAACCCAATTTGAATCACTCAATTTGAATTTGAAACGAAACAGTTAGAAACAAAACATTGATAGGGTCTCTAGTGGGAAGCTCAGGAACAGAGTTGGGACAGTCAGTTTTTGAAGGCCTAAATGAATGAATTTTTAAAACCTGTTTCTATGGTAGATTCCCATATGAATCTAGTTTATAATACAATTGGAATCACTCATTTTCGATATCTTATGGGGAAGTTATGATCAAAATACTGACTGTCTATCGTAAATCAGCACCCTTAAAACTATGTCTTTCTGGTTGTTCCTTACAATATTTGGCCTATCAATTCTTCTTTTATTAAAAACCTGTTTCTATTGAAGATAAAAAAATGAAACTACTTTCATTTCCAATTTTAATCATTCGAATCCGACATCAAATGAAAAATTTATGTTTGAAATATCAATTGTTGGTCTAAGCTGGGTAATCGAAAATGACTATGTTATGCAGGTTGTTCTAACTAAAATTGACATATCATATCATTGAATTTTTAAAACCTGTTTCTACTGGAGATATAACTTTGAATTAGCTCTCATTTGGCTTTGGAATCCCTCAATTTCGATGAAAAACAAAGAAGTTGTGATTAAAACACTGCAGGTTAGCATGATTGGCCACTGCTCTCCCGCAGGTGACAAATAAATTTTACTTTGTTATTTTCTCTGTGGATTTGTTCTACAGAGTAACTACTTGTTAGTTTTTTTGCATAATTTTTGGATTAAGGGAGCCTGCGCACCTCTCTTTCTCCATGATTTAATGTTTTATTGCAGGTAGATACTCGTTTTTTGCAGGTCCTAGGAGAAAAAGAAGGTCAATTTATGGACGAGTGATTCTTGAAAGAAATTTTAATGAAACAAATGAATTTTATCCAACTCATTACCCAATGGATTCATAATAGAAGAAATGAAGAATTGATTTCCATTTGAAGATTCCTGTCATGTCTTTGCTGCCAAAACATTTTTCGAATAGATCATTTTTTTTGACATAGCATCATAGCTGTTGTAACTCAATTTATTTATTTACATACTGCTTTTTGTTGTTTCTTTTCTAATTTCTCTTATATTTTGCCTTTCAGGTGTTGCTTCATTCAAAGTGCAACTCATCCTCAGCATCAATGCAGTGAACAACTAATTCATTCTTTGCGTGCTTGCATTTTATGGTTGTGCATTTTGCTGTTCCTTTTCTGAAGGGACAACATTTGTGTGCATTTTTGTCGTTCCTGTTGTTCCTTTTTCAAAGGGACATCATTTTCATTTTGCTATTTATTTTCTAAAGGAATAACACTTTTTGGTTCAGCGATTCATTTTGCTGTTCCTTTTTCACGGTTCATTTTGCTGTTCCTTTTCGAAATGGAACAACACTTCTGCACTTTCACGTTTTGCTGTTCCTTTTCGGAATGGAACATCACTTCTGCACTTTCACGTTTTGTTGTTCCTTTTCGAAATGGAACAACACTTTTGCACTTTCACATTTTGCTGTTCCTTTTCGAAATGGAACAACTGCTGTTCCTTTTCGAAATGGAACAACACTTTTGCACTTTCACGTTTTTCTGTTCCTTTTTGAAATGGAACAACACTTTTGCACTTTCACATTTTGCTGTTCCTTTTCGAAATGGAACAGCACTTTTGCACTTTCACGTTTTGCTGTTCCTTTTCGAAATGGAACAGCACTTATGCATTTTCACGTTTTGTTGTTCCTTTTTGAAATGGAACAGCGCTTTTGCACTTTCACATTTTGTTGTTCCTTTTTGAAATGGAACAGCTGTTGTTCCTTTTTGAAATGGAACAGCACTTTTGCACTTTCACGTTTTGCTGTTCCTTTTCGAAATGGAACAGCTGTTGTTCCTTTTCGAAATGGAACAGCACTTCTGCACTTTCACGATTTGCTGGTCCTTTTCGAAATGGAACAACACTTATGCATTTTCACGTTTTGCTGTTCCTTTTCGAAATGGAACAGCACTTCTGCATTTTCACGTTTTGCTGTTCCTTTTCGAAATGGAACAACACTCCTGCACTTTCACGTTTTGTTGTTCCTTTTTCGAAATGGAACGACACTTGCATTTTTTTTCCTTTTCTAAAGGAACGACACTTTTAGTTTCTGCTATTCTTTTTTTTCCAAAGGAACGACATTTGCATTTTCACATTTTTTTGTGTGTATTTTTGTTTTTTTGGTATGCATTTTCTTTGCTACATAGACCACCACTTTCTTTTTGAGTGTTTTTGCTGTTCATTCAAAAAAGCAACACTTTGAGAATATTTTTAAGAGCAACCCTTCCTTTCTCTTGTGGGATTATTCCTAGTTCATCTCAACCACATTTTATTGATTCCCTTTTATGGTATGAAGTACACTATTTTTATGAGGACAAGAATTGGATTCTATTGAAGCAAGTTAATATCATTTACGTTATGATCTTTAACAGGACAGCTCCTTGATGATAGTTTATTTTCAAAAGAGCACAATTATTTATATACTACTTTACTGCATTGTTTTCTACTGTACATGATACTGATTGATTATCTTAATACCATGTTGGTTCCACCCTTCCTGGTTATAATCTTCTCTATCTATAATAAATGAGATTATGAGTATATTTTCCTATTGACATGTTCAACTTCTTCCACCATCCCTGCTCTTAAGGAGTACTGAGCCTCCCTCTTTTTTATCATAAAAATGTGTAATAACAACAAAATTTTGTTCGCAGATGGAGGATAGGGGGTCTCATTACGAGCCAGCCTACCATGTTCATAAAGCTGTAACAAAGTGACATTCCCATTATGGCCACCACACCAGGGTTATGATCCATTGGATAGCCAAATTATCCTTGGAACAGGAGATCTCATCACGAGCCGGCCTGATCACTTTTGCTACATCCCAGTGAATGGCAGTGTGGTTATCTGGTTACCACGCCAGCACATTGATCTCTTCTGTAGAACAACACTGAAACTCTCTAGTTATAAATTGAGGATTCTGGCTCATATGGGTTAAAAAGCAACCCTGTCGAGGCTATGGACGCCTGCTGGCAGCAGCGAATCTGCTTATGGTATTGAAGTTATATCTTTTCGTCAATTATTATTATAATACCCTTTTCTTATTTTCTTTTTATCAGAGAAGTTATTTCCTTAACTTTTTCCCTGTTTTGAACCTCTATGCATGAGAACTTGTTTTATGATCAATCACATCATTTTCAGCTAGAATACCGTCAGCAGAGCATCTTTTTAGCATATTGTTGTCTTTTTTCGTTTTGCATAAACTATCATCAATTCAAAGCATCCTATCTCTTATTCATAACTATCTTTACACACTTTTCTCTCAATATAACCATAACTTTCACCATCCTATCATTGATAAGTGTACTTTGCTTCATTTACTGATATATTGTTCATTCCATTGCCTTGTTGTCAGCACCACCCCTTTCATATGCTTTATGGTTATGGAACCCATTTTTCCAATTGGAGGGGGGAATGTATGCATTGTGGGATTGCATGTGATATGATTACTACACTCTTCCATGACTTGTTGATTTGATAAGTTTTTCTAATTGAAATTTTGCATGCATCTTATCTGTTGCTATTCAAAGCTAACACTATCGTTTCAAGAACATTGTATGCAAAATAGTGCTTTATTTACAGGAGAATAACAAGTATGGGGCATAACTCTATTCGCAGCATGACCACACTATTGTAACTAACAGAAGAGGCTTGAGCAACTCCTGAACGTGAACAATTCTTCAGACATGATGTGCTCCACCTTTTGCATCACTTTCAGCACCAACTCTGCCTACATTATCTTCAACAAATGCCAGTACATATATGTCATTCCACATTTTTCTTTTGGAGGTAAAACTTGAGGTAAAATAGCATAATTTTCTGATTTATTATGAATTTAGGAGAATTTCATGAAAATCCATTTTAAGCATTATTTATCATTCTTCATTTCACATCTTTACCACTTCCCCTTTTTCAGCAGCATATCATCTCCGAGTGTGGGGGAGTGTTCATTTCTTTCTTATGACCATGTCATTCATATTCTTTATCATCCATTGTTATTCTTCTTCATTCTCAACACCTCCCTTCATCCATGTTGTTTTACACCAAGCATAGACTTCAACAGATAGTAGCAACCACCTCTATTTGTTTTCTAGCATCGCATGAGGGCATGCTAATTTTTCAGAGCGGGGTAGGAATTGCTACGCATGATGGATGTTTTATATTTTCTTTCTCATTTAAGGCATACAATTTCAGTGTAGAAATTGATTTCCATAATATTTTTAAAACTATGAACTTAATTCTTGTGATCTCTAGGAAACACAGACATAACTATTAAAAAATTATACAACACCAGATCATTTCAAGTTAAATTGGTTCATAAAATTTCGGAAATCATGCACTCTCACCTACAACCATTTTGTATATATCTCATGATCCGTGCATCAAAACGATTTTATTTTTGGATCATAGAGGCATTCATATATTATAAATTTACTTGCCGAATTTCAACAAAAGCTGGGTTGTAGTTTTTGAGAAAATGGTTAATGACGGTTGTTGTTATTTATATCATATTTTGTTGCAACTTCATATATACATATAGTTGAATGTCAATGTAAAAATTGTTAGGCCTTCATCAAAGATTGCTAAAATTGAATATTCACTAATTAAGGAAGAATTCATTTGTTCTATCCATTTCATGAGCTGAGATGAACATATTTTTTTATTGCTTGGTTAAAACATGGGTTTTTGTTTTTGGGTTGCATGAGGACATGCAATATATTCAGATTTCGTTGCATGAGGACATGCAACATATTGAGTGTGGGGGTATGTTGGGCCGTCAATATGCCATTATTATTATCACTTTTGAACACTTATCCCACCCATTTCCACTAATCTTCATCATGTCATTTATTATAATTTATTATATAACTCCATTTTATGATGATTTATGCTCTTATATTATTTATTCTCCTTTA
>APFE030438626.1:22481-57707 GCA_000404065.3 Pinus taeda
GTCTTGAGAGTTTGCCATGCTTCTTTGGATGTCTTAGCTGCTGCTATCCTTGGAAACACACTCTGGTCCACTGCTTGATAAAAAAATACAAGGGCTTTTGAGTCCTTCTTCCTATTGCTCTTCAGCAGATCCTTCTCTCCTGGAGTTAATTTATTGAGCTCATTTTCATCTGCTGGTTCTTCATAACCATCTTGAACTAATTCCCATAAATCTTGACAGGCAAACAGGGCTTTCATAGTTATTGCCCAATAGTCATAGTTCTTCCCATTGAACTGTGGGAGCTGAGTGTTAAACATACCCATACCAGTGCTTGTGTTGGCCATTCCTTGTTTTCTTGACTGTGTATCTTAAAACAACTGACTGCTGCAACAAAAAACTCTTGCTTTCAGCTTTTTTGTCACCTTCAAAGAGCCTAAGCCTGCTCTGATACCACTGTTGGGGATTTTTTCTGGTAAAATCCCAAAAAACAAACAAACAAACTGAATACAGAGCAATGCTCTGTTTCCTTTACTCCAGGATCTTTTGTGCACAGGGAAGCTTTAAAAGAAATTACACAAAACAGAGTATTGCACCACCATAAAAGATTTCTATTGATTAAAATAAAATTACTGAGAACATATTCATCCTCTTTCACTCAGAGGGATTCACCAAACATTACAAAAGAAATTACTCTGTCTCCTTTAAAATTTTACACTACTGTGTGTAAAAATTTCATTTACATTCACTGTTGGTGTGAAAACAAAGATTACAAGGATTTACAGTTTTACCTTTTCACTGCTGTGTGAAATAATTCATGGTTTTGATACAAACCTTCCCCTGGTTTTCTTCATTCACATATTCGCCTTTGCTCCTGCACTGTTGTGCGTTTTTTACATTTCTTACACTTACAGAATAGTCAACTACAAAATATGGTTTTACTTGTTCCATAAAAACTGAACTTACGCCACACCCGTGAATAATAAAAAAACATTAAAATTTTAAAAACAATTACTTACGCCCATGCCTATTTTAATTTATGCCCATACATGTTGTAACATTAAAATTAAAATTTTTACCTACGACTATGACCAATTCATTAAATGCATTAATTAAAACGTGCCGTAAAAGTAAAAATAACGTTTGGGCAGATTGTTGATGATGCTTGTCCGTTGACCTGGAGGCAATTCGCTCACCAACCTCACACAAAACAAACGAACTTTAGCTTCCGGGGAGTTGGTGGTTTTGAGTTCGTACACTGGACGCGTGGCAGCTAGTCGGGGTGTTCGGAGGCCCTCTGACAAAAACACCTTTTTACCAAAAGCGGTGCGAAATGTGCCGACGGTTTTGTGAAGTGGTTTTCAGGAATTGATTTTGCGATCGCCGTTTAATGTTCTCGTACGGCAGGTGAAATTATGGTTTCAACACACCATTCTGTGTTTCTAAGTTTCGATTTGGGGTTAACTTCATTCTGACTAAAAAATAGCTTGCTAACTCCTCCAGCCTCAAGTTTTTTTTTCTAGTAATACTCTATGCTACGGTATCTATTGGAAATCTGATATTTTCTTGGAAGGTAGCAGTTTTTACTATCTATCATGACTTGGGAAAATGCCAGTTTCAGATGACAAGGTCTTCACTCCTGAGTCCTGACTACTAGCTGTTGCTCGGCAGTAAGCTAAATCTTCCACTCAGCACTAGCTTAATTTTTGACATCCAATTTCAATTGCTGCACTCTTACTATAGTCAAAGCTATCATTGAGTTAGTGGAAGCATTTTCTCGGTAAGCTGAACTTGTACGAAGTATTTTTAAATTATTAACTACATCGGCGGATAAAAATAATTATGAGCCAATTTTTGGCTGAAAAAAGTGAGTAATACGAAACTATCCTGCTTTAATTAGATTGACTACAACTGCAAATCAAGAAGTAACTATAATTGCAAATCAAGAAAATGTACTGCAAAATTGTAGTTCATGCATCTAAGAAAATGGACTTCCAACGAGGAATTCAAGGTACTTATTTCCAGGGTTCTTATTCCAATGAAAAATCTCTTCTAGTTCAATCCTTGTTGTGCATTATGGTCTGTATCTTGTTTTTCTAGTTTTATCGTGTTGTAAGCGATAGCTTTTTAATCAGAAGACATCGGGCTTTAAGATATCTCTTTCACTTTTGAATTTTTTAGGTATATTTTATGGACTTACTAAGTTAATTAGACACTATGGATAGAAACACTCGTCGGATTGATTTGTCTAATGACATACCAGCAACGCAGTCTACTTTTCTGTTTTCTTCAGCAAATACAAACACTTCAAATATTAAAAAAATATATAAAACTTCATATCATATGCCAGCTGTAGAAACCATACTAACTAATTCACATGTTGAACCTGCTGCAATTACCCTGAAATTGAAGGTCGCACTGGTACTTCCTAGATGAATCCAACTTTTGTTCTCGTAATGAAAATTATTGATTTCATGATTGCGCTCTTCTTTATATTTCTATTTAGGTACATTTTATTAAGTAATAACATGATTTACGGCCTAGTTCTATGGGTAAAACCTCTTTTAGTTGGGTTCTTAAATCAAGAAAAAGTAATTTATGGTCCATTAATCAAATGCCTCCAAATCGTGGGCAAAATCCAGGAGTGCAATAGGCCTACACGGCGAAATAAAGATACATTTCTTGCGTGTCATTTTTAAGGCAAGAGTGATGCTAATTTTCTCTGTATCCTTTTAATTTTATGGGATTTCTGAGCAACTCAAAAATATATATCAAAATTGAGAAAAATAGAATCAAATTTAAAACTGACACTACAGTTGGATCCATTATAAGCGCTGTGTTTCCAATGAGTATAATTTTTAATCATCCAAGAACATCAATCTACCAGAATACGCTCTTTTGTCTTTATTGAACCACCTTGTCCTGGGTTATTAAATTGAATGATCATGCATAGAGATTGCATTTTCTCAAAGATAGGACACATACAGGATGATTTAATTACCATCAAACACCTTACAGACACCTGAAGATCCAAAGATTCTAAGTGTAAAGATCACAGCTCTGAATTATTGAGATTACTAATATGCTTTAAAGCTAGCCTTGCCTTAAGGAAACCATTCTTTAAATAATGGACACCAATGGTCATCCAAATTTAGAACCAATGGAGGCACTGGGGCCACTCTAAGCTAAGGGTCTACTCGAAATATTCATTCAACTACATCAGTCCACTCATGTCTTTGGTTGTAGAAGATAATATAACAACTTTAAGGTGTTTGAAATTGATATGCATTGGGAAAACAAAAGCACTATGAAGGATCAGGTTAAAAAATTATTTAAACACTATAATCTGCTCAACCAGAAAAGTGTTGACCTATTAACAAGGTTAACATCAAATTGAAATAGAAATATCAGCCACATCAGAAAGCCGAACAACAACCAGCCATCGAAAGGTTAGCGCCGTTGATTTGACACGGAATTAAGGTAGGGTTTTATAGAGCGACGTCACTCGAACAGAATTAATTCAGTGACCTTAGAAGAGATAATACAGTAAAACAGCTTAAGTTCGACTGCTGAGTGCAAGCATTCCTCAGAAATCAAGATTGTAAGAGAATTTGATTTATAATTTGTCATAAATTATAACACAAATGTCTGACTTAGCTTTCTTTCCCTCTTGTAGTTATCTCTAAATTCCATCTTTAGAACATGCTAGAAAGCTTTAGAAACCAGAAGCACACTGTTACACTAAGGAAAACATAAAGGTAGGAGAAAATGCAAAGGTTAACGTACCTGAACATGTGTTTATTAATCATCCAAAGAGCCATCTCCTTCTCTTCCTTTAGGTGGCCTGCCATATTCTTAGGCTGAAAATAACCAGGTAATACCTTATTTCATATTTAAATCTTATAATAAACTGCAAAAGTTAAATCTAAATGGCTGAAATTGCAAATTAATCTGAACATATTATTTGTATAAAACCAGCCATTTAGCCGGATTAAATAATTGATGAATGAAAACAGACAAACAACAAAAAAAAATATAAATCTCTTTAGCATTTTAGAAACTCAATGAAAAAAAATAAAAATAAAAATTTACCATCACCTATCTGAAACTCACCATTAAAAAAGGCAATTCATGATCAGCTATGAAACGCAATGAAAATCACTTTGCAGGTTAAGTCTCTGTCATTTCTCTGTCCAAGATAAACCCGACGGTGTGTCCCTCTTAGTTTAGTTACCTTGAATTGAAACACAACGCGGACGCGCAAAAGCACAGAGAAACATGAGGGACAGACAACACAAACCAGGAGCGCTTTAAAGGAGATTACTGCACAACAAACATGGCGGAAAAGGAGAGAAAGAGGATGCCGAGCCTATGAAAGAACTGGACTTCAAACGAATACCAATTACGATGCTGCAATGCATTATACGTCTTCCTATTGCCGTCTCAGTAAAAAGTATATCAGGTAGGATTCCCGTGAAGGCAGTCTTGTGGAGGTTGAGATGGCCGAGTTGGTCTAAGGCGCCAGATTAAGGTTCTGGTCCGAAAGGGCGTGTGTCACACTCTAATATTACTTACCATGTACATACTAATTTTTTTTTTTTTAACTTATACCAATTAATTTGTATAAATTCATTTATACACCTTATGATATTACAACACCTTAAGATATTACTAACCTTTCACAAAATTAAAAGTAACAATAATTCGGGGATCCATTATCGTCCACGGTATAATTTAACAATGTCATGCACAGGAGATAGTAACATAGTTTTATATATATTACTGAGGCGTTTCGGCCTTTAACCCAAATCTTAATCCACGGAAGGACTGATATTTACCAGCCTCCTATGCATCCAATCGTAGCTTAACATTAATGCATTTACTCTCCTGAACGGAGAGGGAGATAGCTGGTCGGCCTCGGGATTTTTTTGATCAACCTGGATTTAGTATCAGAAAACGCTGGAAGGGATATTAAATGACACTGTCCTTTCGTGGCCTTCTCGGGATCACTGTTATTATCTACGGTGGTTAATACCAATCCTTAATCGGACGGTCAGGTCGATTGCCCGCTCTCGGGTTGCTTTTAGGGTTTGGCAATATAGGTGTTTCTCAGTTTCACTCTGCGGTTATTCATCGTTCTTACTGTGACCTCGCTTCTTCGATCCTTCACGCTGGGTTCAATGGCAGCACCCTGGTTCACTGCTGGCCCTGGTGACTGAACCATCCTTTGGCGCTCTGTCATGAGCCGAGGCATTACAGGTATTCCATTTTTATTTTCCAAGGTTTTCTTTTTAATTAAGAGTTTGTATCGATTTTATTAGAATCGCCTATCAATTGCCTTACACTTAAGCTGACGTTTGATTGGCAGGGTTCGAGGGTTCTCTCTGCGGACAGAGTTGTTTACCAAGAACTAATTTCAGGTACGCCGATACCCTCATAGTGTAGCTCATATTTATAATTGTGGTTAAGTTGAAGTTGATTCCTACCTTTTTCCTGTTAGGCGAATTTCACCTTGCTCTGTTGGAGTTGAGTCCTTGTGGCTTATTCGCCTGAGGGCACCGTCCCGGGCTTGAAGCCAGAGTACTGCCCTCATGGTGGCAACGGTTTTTACCGTGCCTGAAACAGAGTTTCTAGACTTGCCATGATTCGGAGCGTATTCTCCATGTTTTGTTCTCTGGTTTATTATTCTATTGTAAAAAGGGCTTTATTCGACCATCCACCGCGGATGGCTTGGTCGATACGCCGAGAACGTTTGTCATGAATGAACCTCTGTAATGGTTTGCGGTTTAACAGTTGAATGATCATGACTCTGTATTTTTTTAAGAGAATGTATGGTTTTTCTAGTTACTCTGCTTCTGAAGTGGTCACATTGTAATTTCTCATTTACTCTTGTGACCCCCGGTTCCGGCATAGTTTGTAACTTGTCGTTTTGTTGGATTCCGCTCTGGAAAGTTTTGTTATTTAATATGTTGCTGTAACCCCATTTGGTCTATACATGGTTATCATCTGCTGTTTATACAGGAATGAATTTTCA
This sequence comes from Pinus taeda, assembly GCA_000404065.3. Classification (NCBI taxonomy): domain Eukaryota; kingdom Viridiplantae; phylum Streptophyta; class Pinopsida; order Pinales; family Pinaceae; genus Pinus; species Pinus taeda. The sequence goes on from APFE030438626.1 coordinate 28,492, forward strand.
TTGGTTTCATCATGTCTTATCTATGCGTTTAACATACGGTCATGACCCTAGATGGTCTCGGTACCGGAACTTCTGGTTATGCCCTGATTATCTTATAATCATGAGTCTTCCGCTGTAGTTATAATTGTCTGCAAATGCTTCTATCACTGGGTTTAAGTATACTATCGCATATCAATCTTTTCATTTGCAGTAGTTAAATCGATTATGACATGATTTATACATGCCTGGAATCTTTCGAGTTTGACATTATTTATAGTCTCTTGTTATATTGTTGTTATATCTCATATGACGGTATCCCTTTTGGGAATGTCCAGTTTATAGTTTGCTTAAACTTTTAGTCATTGCCGTATATAATGTCTTCTTTATGGTACGAATGCAATGAAATTTACTCTACTGTACTCTCGGATTGGTTGATTAACTCTTTACAGGCTATGCGCACACTGTTCCTATCATTATACAGGTGTATGTGTATATCTGAATAAGAATACTTACTTCATGTCTTTCCTATATGTCATTATATCACCATTATACACGTCATGAGTTTCTTCCAGTTTATAATTACGTTTTTGTTTCATTGAATAAATATACGATTCATAAGTTTAGTTCTTGCAATCGGTTCTTCTTATTTGTTTACAGAGAATCTGTCTCTGTTTTGTACCACCCTTTTCCACTAAGGTAGGGTTTGTAATTTATTGTTTTTGGGTTCAGATCTTACAGGGACTCCACTGAGTCCGCATGATACTCTATTCAGACTCTATTCGTCCGTGCAGGACTTTACCTCTGAAATTTATTTTATGAATCATTGCGTTTCCTGTTTATAGATGTATATTTGTATACATTTTATTGGTCCTTTGTCATAACACTTATATATATTGGTATTCTTGAACAATTAGGACTATTTATCATATTAATCTAGGCCCTGACCTACAGTCCAGACAATAACTTTTACAAACACGAATGTACTCAGACCATAAAATGATAACATTACAGTACTGACCTGTACCGCTATCTTATAGTCCTCAGCACTGTTCCAGATTAAACGATAATACCTTATTGCTTGTTCTCCTCCCAACCGTGAGATTAGTCCACCAGACTAAATCTCCCCCCAAGCCTTCTTGCCAGACCGTTGTCTTCAGCAAGACTTTGCACCACCTGTGCCTGTGCTATCTGGTCCTTACCAGACTTAGCACCCTCTTTTTCCTCCTTTTGCCTTTTCTCCCGTTTGTTCCTTAACAACCAGGGTCCTCTTCCTTTTCCCTTTTCTATGGGAATAGGAGAAACAGTTAGGGTTTTTCCCTGTTACAACTGTTTCTTTTTTTTTATTATATTTCTTTTTTATTTATCATCTGGCAAGGAAAAGAGAATAACTTCCTCATAAAAAGTTATTATGTGTAATCATTCAATTTGTATTCAACTTTTGAATTAATGATATTCAATTCATTTTTCACAAAGATAATAATCTTTGTTCCATAATTACTTGCAATGGTAAAGCAGAAGATTTATTCACATAAATTGCCCGGTCATTACATCTCCTCCCCCTGAGATTAGACATTGTCTCGGTGTCTTTTAACCATGAACAGAGCTGGATATGTTCTTTTCATTAGCTCTTCATCCTCCCAAGTGGCTTCCTCAGGCCCATAATGTCGCCATTGTATCTTAACTTGGGTAATAACTCGTTTCCGCAGCTGCACTTCTCTCCGGTCGAGGATGTTCAGAGGCTCGACCAGAACCTCTCCTTCCGGTTCGACCTGCATTGCACAATTTTCTAAAGTTAGTTTTTCCTTCAGCACTAATTTTAACAATCTTGCTGTAACAATAATTACTACTTGAATATCTTGCCATTGGATTACATGGTTAGGGTCATAGACATATTTCTTCAGTACCGAAACATGGAACACGTTGTGGACCCGAATATGACTTGGCAAGGCAAGCTGGTATGCCACTCATCCAATCCTAGCCAAGATTTGGAAGGGTCCACAGTATCGGGGTGCCAATTTGGCACACCTGCTCCACTGTAAGGTACTTCTTTTAGCCTGAATTCTGATATAAACATGGTCCCCAACTTGGTACTCCTTGAATCTTCTTTTCCGATCAGCAAAATTTTTATGTCTGTCTTGAGCAGCCTTCAAATTTACGCGCACTATTTTCACCATATCTTCCATTTCTTTAAGCATCTCAGGTCCCAAACTCAGTTTATCTTCGGGTCCTCCCCAGCTAGAGGGTGTACGACATTTCCGACCATACATAACCTCAAATGGTCTCATTTGCGTAGAGGTGTGATACCCATTATTATACGCGAATTCCACCAGGTGTAGATATTCTTCCCACAGCGTAGGTTGTTGCATAACATACGCCAGTAGCATATCTTTCACCACTTGGTTTACTCGTTATGTTTGTCCATCGGTCTGAGGATGGTATGCTGCGCTGAAGTTTAATTGGGTTCCTAAATCAACAAATAATGTTCTCCAAAAGGCTGATGTGAACTTCACATCACGATCGGAAATTATCGTTTTTGGAAGCCCATGGAGCTTAAACACATTTTTCATAAAAATGTGAGCAATCTGTGTAGCTTTATGCGTGGATTGCACCGGTATAAAATGTGCAGCTTTACTTAGCTTGTCTACTACCACCATAATGTAATCGTTGTTCTTTTTTGTCTTAGGTAATCCTGTGATGAAATCCATGGAAATGATCTCCCATTTCCATTCCGGAATAGGTAATGGTTGTAACAGTCCCGCTGGGTGCTGGTGTTCTGCTTTAATCTGTTGGCATTCTAAACATCGTGCCAAGTACTCAGCAATATTCTTTTTCATTCCTGGCCAAAAGTAATATTTCCGGATGGCAGTGATCATTTTCTGGTATCCCGGGTGTCCCGCATAATGGCTGACATGGAATTCGTCCATAATCAGATTTTTAATTTTGTCTTGGTTGGGTATATATAATCTTTGCTGGAAATGTATCATTCCAGCATCATCTAACTCATAATCTGGTTGGCTTTCCGAGTTGGCAGACTGCTGTAGTTGCGGTTTTAACTACTGATATTCAGCATCTTCAATTGAGGTTTCCTTTACCATTTCCAAAATGGGACTCTTCCACCCGCTAATGGAGATTTCATACAAGTGTTGTATTTTACAGCTTAAAGCATCCGCCACTCGGTTTTCTTTCCCTTGCAAATGTTTTATTTCAAAGTCAAAGCCGCTTAGGAAGTCTACCCACCGTGCTTGTCTAGCGTTTAAGGTGGGCTGAATGAAATAGTTGGTTAAGCTATGATGATCGATGAGTAGCAAAAATTTCCTGCCCACAAGATAATACCGCCACATTTTTAAGGCATGAATGACGCAGTTAATTCTAAATCATAAGCATAGTATTTTTGTTCATTCTCCTTTAACTTCCGAGACTCGTACGCAATCACCTTGCCTTCTTGCATTAAAACTCCACCTGCTCCCTCTTTGCTCGCATCCGTACATAATACGTAATCCTTATCAGGATCAGCTATTTTCAAAATAGGTATTGTGGTGAGTAGGGGTTTCATTTGTTCAAAACTTTTCTGGCAACTTGTATTCCAATGAAATGCTTTTCCCTTTTTCTGCAATGAGGTAATGGGAAATTCTACTCTAGAAAAACCCTCTACAAACCTCCTATAATATCCGGCTAGTCCCATGAAAGATCGAACATTTGCTACATCCTTCGGTACAGGCCACTCCATTATGGCCTTTATCTTCTACGGGTCCACTGCGATCCCATCCTTAGTAATTACATGACCCAAGTATTGGATTTCTTCTTTAAAGAAGTCACACTTACTAAACTTTGCGTATAGTTGGCGTTCTCGAAGGGTTTGTAACACCATTCTAAGATGTTCATGATGTTCCTTCATGGTGCGACAATATATTAATATATAATCAATAAATATCAGTACAAATCTGTCCAAATAGTGATGGAATATGTTGTTCATTAAACACATGAACGTTGCGGGGGTGTTGGTAAATCCGAACGGCAAGACCACAAATTCATAATGACCGTATCAGGTTCTAAAAGTTGTTTTAGCGATATCTTCATCTTTAATTCGGATTTGATGGTAACCGGAACGCAGATCAATCTTAGAGAACATCGTCGCGCCTTTCACTTGATCAAATAGTTCGTCGATCCGCGGTAAAGGATATTTATTCTTAATGGTCAACTTATTTAACTGTCGGTAATCAATGCACATCTGGAGGGTTCCATATTTTTTCTTGACAAACAGCACTGGGGCTCCCCATGGGGACACACTAGGACGTATATAATTTTTGTCTAATAATTCTTGCAATTGCATTTTTAACTCTGTCAATTCGGGTACACTCATTCTATAGGGTGCCCGTGACACTGGTGCTGCTCCTGGGACCAATTCAATGGTAAAATCTATGTTCCTTCTTGGGGGTAACCCAGGAATTTCTTCTGGGAATACATCTGTGAATTCTTGGACTATAGGGATATTATTCAGAATTGTTGTTTTATCCTTAGAATCTGCATAACCCACTTGGATGGCATACACCTGGCACCCTTTTCGAACACACTTTACAAGTTGGTTTGCTGTTATTGGTCGAACTTGTACAGGTCGTTTAATTCCTTGCATTTCTTTTCTGGTTCCATGGTGATCCCTAAAGTAGATAATCTTGGTCTTATAATCAACTAATGACCAGTGTTTTTCCAGCCAATCCATACCAATTAGAATATCATAGGAGCCAAGGGGAAGCACGTTTAAGTCAGCTGTTACTGGCTGTCCGGCTATGGTGAAGGAGCAGTCCTTAATTTTAGCTATCACTCGCCTTTTGGCTCTCGTAGCTAATTGCACTAGCCATGGGTTTTTAAACTTAACAGATTGTAAATTACAACGTTCCACTACTTTTGGGTTTACATAACTTAGTGTAGCCCCAGGATCAATTAAAAACGGATACAGTAAGGTCTGAAATTTTACCTTCGAATTCGACCATGGTTGGCTGATATTCCTCTTGACGGTCTTCCAAAGCCGCATTAATCCTGGGTACGTTGTGTCCTACCTCGCCGACTGTTGAGGCCTCGTGCATTTGAGATAACTGTTCAGTCCCTTTTTGCTGAGGACAATTTTTGATGTAATGGGGTCCCCCACAACCCCAACATTGCACCAGAGGTCTTATTGTCCCTTCATTGTCCAAGCGTGCATGCTGTTCGCTGACTTTAGATTCATTGTTAGGCCTAAATTTGGATGTGGTTCTTGCTGGAATTCTGCTGTTTAGCCCTTTGCCGTTTCCCTTACTTCCACTGTTGTGATTTCCTTTGTTGTTTCCTATTGACTTAAAATTCTTTTTCTCATTCCATTTTCTGCCAGCTGCTTCCCCCTTCTGCTTGCTTTGTTGATAACAAATTCTGGCCTTCCGAATTACCTCATCCATGGATTTTGGATTTTCAAATTCAATCCTTTATCGCATGTAGGGTGGTAAGCTGTTAACAAATCTCTGTACTTTTTATTTTTCTTCTCTTATATATGGCACATAACGAAGCAAGGAAGTAAAACGGGTGATAAACTCGTCCATAGTCTGCTGCCCCAAATGCAGATCATGGAATTCTTTTTCCTTTTCATCGTAGAAGCGTTCAGTTAGATACCTTTCTTTAAAATATTTTTGAAAGTTATCCCAAGTAACATTCTGTTCAGTAACTCCTTTTACAAGTTTCACTTCCTCCCACCATAAGGTGGCCTTCCCCTGTAGCTGAAAAATAGCCAATCGTGCTTTAAGATTGTGGTCATATTCATAAAGCTGGAAATACTTATTCATATTGATTATCCATGCTTCAGCTGCTTCTTCTTGTTCCCCAACAAAATGTGGTGGTTTAATTTTGCGAAATTCCCCTTGTAGCTCTACCCTTTGTCTTTTCGAAGTTTGTTGTTCAATTACGTTATCGGAACGTTCCTCCTGTTCCTCCGATCCTTCAGGGGGCATATGATGGTTCTGTTCTTCCGACATCCTCTGTTGCTCCATGCAGGGATTAGCTGGTACTTGATTTTGGCGATCAAATAAACTCTTCAGAATTCTTTCTTGCTCCATCGTCAGTCGGGCATTGTCTTCCCGTAGCCTTGCCATCTCATTTTTAAGTTCCTGTACAGTTTCCAGAATGGCTTGATTTGTAATTCTGGCCTCTTCCCCAAGTTGAACCCACAGTTCAGGATTATTTTTGGGGCCAGGTGCCCCCTGTCCCATTACAGGTCGTCGAGTTGTATTATCTGCTCTCCTCATGCTGTAAATTCTCGAGACTCCTGATCCTCTACTTTATCCAACAAAATGAAAGGGTAATGATAAGGAAAGTTTATATATTTGTAAAACCCCTTTTTTTTTTATTCCTCCACATGTCAATCTAACCTTACCCAGAGGCCTCAGTTCTGTAACTGGGCTCTGATACCACATGTCACACTCTAATATTACTTAGCATGTACATACTATTTTTTTTTTTAACTTATACAAATTAATTTGAATAAATTCATTTATACACCTTAAGATATTACATACACCTTAGGATAATACTAACCTTTCACAAAATTAAAGGTAACAATAAATTCGGAGATCCATTATTGTCCACGGTATAATTTAACAATGTCATGCACAGGAAATATTAACATAGTTTTATATATATTACTGAGGTGTTTCGCCCTTTAACCCAAACCTTAATCCTTTTTAATATGGGTATGACGGAAGGACTGATATTTACCAGCCTCCTATACAGCCAACCATCGTTTACATTAAAGCATTTACTCTCCTGAACGGAGAGGGAGACAACTGGTCGGCCTCGGGATTTTCTCGATCAACCTGGATTTAGTATCAAAAATCGTTGGAAGGGATATTAAATGACACCGTCCTTTCGTGGCCTTCTCGGGATCACTGTTATGATCTACGGTGGTTAATACCAATCCTTAATCGGACGGTCAGGTCGATTTCCCGCTCTTGGGTTGCTTTTAGGGTTTGGTAATATAGGTATTTCTCAGTTTCACTCTGCGGTTATTCATCGTTCTTACTGTGACCCCGCTTCTTTGATCCTTGATGCTGGCTTCAATGGCAGCACCCTGGTTCACTGCTGGCCCTGGTGACTGAACCATCCTTTGGCGCTCTGTCATGAGCCGAGGCATTACAGGTATTCCATCTTTATTTTCCAAGGTTTTCTTTTTAATTAAGAGTTTGTATCGATTTTATTAGAATCGCCTGTCGATTGCCTTACACTTAAGCTGACGTTTGATTGACAGAGTTGTTTACCAAGAACTAATTTCAAGTACGCCGATACCCTCATAGTGTAGCTCATATTTATAATTGTGGTTAAGTTGAAGTTGATTCCTACCTTTTTCCTGTCAGGCAAATTTCACCTTGCTCTGTTGGAGTTGAGTCCTTGTGGCTTATTCGCCTGAGGGCGCCGTCCTGGGCTTGAAGTCAGAGTACTGCCCCCATGGTGGCAACGGTTTTTACCGTGCCTGAAACAGAGTTTCTAGACTTGCCATGATTCGGAGCGTATTCTCCATGTTTTGTTCTCTGGTTTATTATTCTATTGTAAAAAGGGCTTTATTCGACCATCCACTGCGGATGGCTGGGTCGATACCTCTGAATGATCATGACTCTGTATTTTTTTTAAGAGAATGTGTAGTTTTTTCTAGTTACTCTGCTACTGAAGTGGTCACATTGTAATTTCTCATTTACTCTTGTGACCCACGGTTCTGGCATAGTTTGTAACTTGTCGTTTTGTTGGATTCAGCTCTGGAAAGTTTTGTTATTTAATATGTTGTTGTAACCCCATTTGGTCTATACATGGTTATCATCTGCTGTTTATACAAGAATGAATTTACATTGTTTTCATCATGTCTTATCTACGCGTTTAACATACGGTCATGACCCTCGATGGTCTCGGTACCGGAACTTCTGGTTATGCCCTGATTATCTTATAATCATGAGTCTTCCGCTGTAGTTATAACTGTCTGCAATTGCTTCTATTACAGGGTTTAAGTATACTATCGCATATCAGTCTTTTCATTTGCAGTAGTTAAATCGATTATGACATGATTTATACATGCCTGGAATATTTCGAGTTTGACATTAATTATTGTCTCTTGTTATATTGTTGTTATATCTCGTATGACGGTATCCCTTTTGGAAATGTCCAGTTTATAGTTTGCTTAAACGTTTAGTCATTGTCGTATATAATGTCTTCTTTATGGTACGAATGCAATGAAATTTACTCTACTGTACTCTCGGATTGGTTGAATAACTGTTTACAGGCTATGCACACATTGTTCCTATCATTCTACAGGTGTATGTGTATATCTGAACAGGAATACTTACTTCATGTCTTTCCTATTTGTCACTATATCACCATTACACACGTCATGAGTTTCTTCCAGTTTATAATTACGTTTCTGTTTCATTGACTAAATATACGATTCATAAGTTTAGTAATTGCAATCGGTTCTTCTTATTTGTTTACAGAGAATCTGTCTCTATTTTGTATCACCCTTTTCCACAAAGGTAGGGTTTATAATTTATTGTTTTTGGGTTCAGATCTTACAGGGACTCCACTGAGTCCGCATGATACTCTATTCAGACTCTATTCGTCCGTGCAGGACTTTACCTCTGGAATTTACTTTATGAATCATTGTGTTTCCTGTTTATAGATGTATATTTGTATACATTTTATTGGTCCTTTGTCATAGCACTTATATATTGGTCTTCTTGAACAGTTAGGACTATTTATCATATTAATCTAGGCCCTGACCTACAGTCCAGACAATAACTTTTACAAACACGAATGTACTCAGACCATAAAATGATAACATTACAGTACTGACCTGTACCGCTATCTTATAGTCCTCAGCATTGTTCCAGATTAAACGATAATACCTTATTGCTTGTTCTCCTCCCAACCGTGAGATTAGTCCACCACACTAAATCTCCCCCCAAGCCTTCCTGCCATACCGTTATCTTCAGCAAGACTTTGCACCACCTGTGCCTGTGCTATCTGGTCCTTACCAGACTTAGCACCCTCTTTTTCCTCCTTTTTCCTTTTCTCCCATTTGTTCCTTAACAACCCGGGTCCTCTTCCTTTTCCCTTTTCTATGGGAATAGGAGAAACAATTAGGGTTTTCCCCTGTTACAACTGTTTCTTTTTTTTTATTATATTTCTTTTTTATTTATCATCTGGCAAGGAAAAGAGAATAACTTCCTCATAAAAAGTTATTATGTGTAATCATTCAATTTGTATTCAACTTTTGAATTAATGATATTCAATTAGTTTTTCACAAAGATAATAATCTCTGTTCCATAATTACTTACAATGGTAAAACAGAAGATTTATTCACATAAATTACCCGGTCATTACACAACACAAGACAAAATTCGTCTTCTTGTAGTACTTCTATAGATGAAGATTTAGGAAAATCAAAATTAGAGTTGCAAATTAATAGGGAAAGGAGAAAAAAGGAAACAAAACCTAATTTCTATTAAGGATTTGCTATAGAAAATGATAAAATGTTGAATGGAATGCTAGGAGAATTCACAAAAGAATTTCTTGGAAGAAATAGAGAAAAGATTTCAGGACAAATGGTTAGATTGAGCAACGAAGCTAAGCTACGTGCATAGGAGCATGATCTTCAATCAAGCCAGAAGAAGGCCATTATTGAATTTTTGGAGAAACATAGAAGCCAAAATTTTAAGTCGGATCCCAATCTCATAGAAACAACATCACCTCCTAAATCTGACAAGGATGACAATAACAACACCATCACCTCCTAAAGCTCACAAGGATGAGAATAAAATGCAAAGAGGAAAAATTTACCTACGATATTGAAGGTGGCATAAGTCTGAAGTTTATGCATTTGTTCAAATTGAGAACTCATATGGACCAAATGTTCAGGGAATCAGGACCGAAAATAGCATTATGTGAAGAGACCTCATCTAAAATGGTATGCATGGGCCAAGATGTATCAGGAAAATGCTCATTTTTTTCTTTTTCTTTCAAAATCGTAAACAGTTTTATTGATGACACTAGAAACCCCATAGGTATATGTAGATGTTGACCCAAATGAAAATGTTATGGGACTAAATGCAAGTTTTTTGGAGTGGATTTTGTAGAAAGAGGGGCCTGAGGAGTCATTACAACAAACGCATGAACCAAAGAGAACTACAAGGTGTTAAATGTTTGGAATGAGGATGGTAGGACCTAGTGATGAATTGCAAGAGAAACAAGCCAAATATTGTTCATGTGAGCTTGTTTGAATGCATGAAATGGATAGCACACAAAAGATACAAAACCATTATAGAAGAAAAATCATGCAGGATTTCAAGCCCATGATAGAGTTTCAAAAGTGTGTTATGCAAGGATTAGCAATAAAGGGTTAGTGGAGAATTCCATACTTATTTTGACATTGTGAACTAAAACTTCTAGCTTGAAGGTTTTAAAATATTGTGAAAATGGTCTATTGAATTGAATCAAAGTGAACAAAATTTTCATGTGGATTTCTCTACCATATCTATTTTGTTCAAATATTCACGAAACACTTCAAATATTTAAACCCCAATGATATATTTCTTTAGTTGTATATGTGTCGATTCCAGGGTTTCCAATGTAAAAGTAAAATCGTTGGTGTGGCAAACAATGTCATGGTAAAATTATGTTTTCTTATGTAGTAATTATGCTTTTTGAGATGCATCCATGTCCTCATTTACTCTAAAATATCTCACCATTAAATATCATTTAAGGATGTCCAGATTCTTTGTTGAAATTTTTTTCATTAGGGTTTCCATTTCAAGATTGAATCCAATTACAACCCATTATTTAAGGAGGAGGTCTAATTTTAGTCCAACAAATCCTATTTCAAGTTATTGTTTAACACATATATTCTAGTGGCAAGAACAACATGTACACAGACTTGACCTTTTACTTGGCTTATGGCAAGCTTGCATTTTTCCAATAGGAAATGCACCCTACAAATATTCAAGCTGCCACACAACCAATCTGCGTGGGTAGTATTTATATTGGGGTACCTGACTGAATTAAAATGAAAATTATTTGTAGCCTAATATAGACAAATATTTTTTTTATGTGTTGCCCAACATTTGTTTAATCACCTAATTAGGATGATTTTACTGCATTACTCTTTTTCATTGGAGACCCAGAGAAGCCAAGTGCTCTGTAGCCTGGAGAAATAAAATCCTTTTTCTTTTCTGTAAACTAATGAAGATTGGTCATACTAGGCATAACATAGAGACAAAATGGAAATCCAAGTTATTTTCAACCTTGAAGTCTACAACATTATGTTTGGATCCTTCTAGGAGTTCAAGAGTAAGAAGAATCATGTTGGTAATCTTATTCATGACAGTTGACATCAATATTACACTATTGTGCACTCAAGAATAATGTCCAAACTTGTCATTGTATAGTCATATATTCAACAAATATGGAGTTATATATTCATGGAATGTCACTGATACTGTAGCATGCATTAGAATCACATCCTAACTCTGTTATTTTAATTTGTCTAGTAATCTTGCAGATATGAGTTTCAACATAAGTGCAAGGAAAATTTTGAGAATGTGTATACTTACTACAAGAAAACTAGGGATGGAAGAATGCAAAGACAAGGTGGCAAGAGCTACAGATTCTATAGTGAGATTGAAGCTCTTTATGTTGGAGTTTCTGTGAAGAATAATGGTATTGACAATGGTTCCAATAGTGGAGCTTGTAGTGATACAAATATTGGCAATAAAGGTGATGTGAGAATCTTGGAAGCGGTAGGAAATGGCCACATTGAACAGGGAAAATAAACTACGTGCACAGGAGGATTCTCTATAGTCAAGTTGGGAGAAGACCATTATTGAATTTTTTGAAAAAATGAAAATGTTATGGCATTGAATGAATTTTTTTTGGAGTGGATTTTATAAAGAGAGGGGCTTGAAGAGTCATTGCAACTACTCCTCTTGTGCTTGGAATAGTCATTTTAGTTTCCATTGCTGAAGGTGGAGGAAAAGACATGAACCAAAGAGAAATACAAGGTGTTAAATGTTTGGAATGGGGATGGTGGGTCAATGAGAGCCTCACAAGAATTTGATTTCATCTAAGAACATACATCCAAAGGAAGAAATATCAGTCCAAGCACTTTGACTACATCATGGTTGAATTTTATATAGCTTCGTCCATCTCCGAACAGGTAAACTAGATTTTTGGTGTATAAACTGTAAGTACGACCAAGGTAACCTATGGCATTATCAAGCCCCATGTTCATGTTGTTCATGGGGACATTGACAGCAAAATTTTTTGGGTACCAAGTCATAGGAAGTTTTCCACCTACAACAGAAACAGATATGAGTTGTAATTTCCATGCATTCATATGGGCATTGAAAAAAGTACTTGATTTGCAGTGAAATCTACTAGGGGTCATCCCAAAAGTTGCAAAAACATTTTATGTAGGTGGATTTAAAAAACTAAGATGACACTTTTACTTGGAATGAAAGCTCAAGAAACAAATTACTTCCCCCATTTCCTGGACGGTAACTTGGGTAAACCATTGGCCCTAATTCTAGGGCATGAAAGTTAAGGAAAGGAAATACAGTACTTTCCCATGAAATAAACCTTTGACCTTGATTTTGGGGCATGAAATATCAATAAACGTATTACTTCCACACTTTTTGAGGATGGTAAGTTAGGATAACCATTGGCCCTGATTCGAGGGCCTTGCCCCAACGGAATCGAAAATATTCAAACCCATGAGTAGCAACAACTAGCAACAATATCAAAGAACTTCATATTTGGCTCTAGACCACTTGAGCTAACTCTTAGGCTAAAAAACTAAGATGGCCTATCTGATATGGTACCCAAAATTAGTGATTTCATTTTAAACATTACCTGGATTGTATGATCCAAATATCACATTTGCAGTAACTGCTCCACCAGCTTCTCTCGGATAGCCCACCCAAAGAATACCTAAATCTCTTCTTCATCCTTTACAAATTTTATATCAAAAGAACTCCATATACGATCACAATAACTACGATTCTCTCTAATGCAGTGGTAACTTGGCTTACCGATTGTTTTTGTTGGCCAAGAAACAATAAACTTGTCTTGTCTAGAGCCTTTGCCTCCAATGTCAAGTCTCCACCTACTATTAACATTGTCACATTTGTATTCCATTTAGTCTGAACAACCCCAACTATTAAAGTATCATTCTCTTTGCATAACACCAACTCGTATGGAATTATTCTTACAAAGTTGATCATGTCGGAAACTTGAAGGATGTTTAAAATATTTGAGGCATTTTAAGCCATTCATTTTTTATAGATGTTTGTTTTCTTTTTCGATGTGAGAAAAGTCTCATTTTTATTTGTTTAGGAGCATTTCTTAAGGTGGTATGAGCTCTCTAGGATGATTTGTATGCTATAATCTTATTGAAGTTGGAAATAACATAAAAAACCTGCTACTTTTAGCTATTGGTTTATGGAAGGTGTTATTCTTGGTTTTTCTTATTTTCTAGATTCTTTCCAAGAGAGGCACGACCAATGGAAAGTGCGACAACACAGTCTTATTCCTACCATAGAAAACATTTGAAATCTTCCTTACTCTCGATAATGATATTGAAAAATAAACCCCATACATAGTGTTGGAACTCATAGTTATTTAGTGCACATAGAACACCACCTAAAAATTCTATACTCTTGATCACAAAAACATAATTGTGACAACATGCTAGAATTGACATAAAAATTGACTCAAAATGCACATACATTATCTTGAATCTCTTCTAACAAAACTATTATCAATTACATTTTGAATTAAAGTTGATATGATGTTATTTGTTCTATGAAATGTTTGATTTAAAGCATTTAATTATAATAGCTGGGAATCGTGTAGTTCATGAATTTTAATGAAGAGTATTTTCATAAATCTTTTAAAATTAAGGTGTTGTATATTACCTTCATTTTAAACATATTCTAAAATACTGATCAGTTTGGAATATCCATAAAACATAACATATTGTATAAAAAATTACTTTTTTTATACTATTATTTCTTATCCTAAAGCCTTACAATATTCCCCTTACAACATATAATGCAATTGCTAATTATAATAAAATGTAACATTGATTAAACAATTTTATTTGTACTGTCCTTTATTTTGACCAAAGAACCGTCTAAGGAATCAAAATGTAGACGAATACGTACAAGACCATAGTTAGCAAAGAGTTTAGTATATCAAATCGGACTCAGCTATTTGGTGAATATATGGAATAAGTCGGTGAACATATAATTATGAGATCATAGTTGCGTAATATATTGGTGATCCTATATTCCTTCCATCGAGCTTTTGATTCTCGAAAAATTTCTGACAAATTTCTGGCAACACAAAAGGCCCACATAGAAGAGCTCACCTCTGCTGTTAGTCAGAGCTTGAAACACCAATTATATCGATAATGCCGGAGTGGAAATGACGGTTGCAACTCTAAAGAGACTTGTAAAATAGCGGTGGAAACGGTGGGAGACTTAAAAGAGATTGTAGAAGTCCAAAATTTGAACATCACGACAGCTTGATCTTGATCTGGTGAAGTATTTCCATGACGAGAAAAAACGATTAAAATGTTATTCCTTGCTTTTTCTTTAGTTTTCGTTTTTGTTTGAAAAGGTCGTGCGAATTGTCGACAATCTCTCCACCCTTTTCCTCTGCCGAAGGGCCCTCTCCAGAAAGTGAAAACGAAGATGACTTCTACGTAGGTATGAGCAGTTATCTGGAATATTTTTGTTCCATTGTGATGTGATGAGGGTCTAAGAGTAGGAGTAGAGCGGGATGTTAGCTTTTTTTAAGTAAATAATTTATAATATGTTTAGTTTATTGGTTGTTTGTTATTAAGTGTTATAGTGATAAACTCATTCATCTTTGTTATTGGGTGTTCTAGTGACAAACTCTTTGATCTTGGGCTCCCCTAAGATTAATAATTATTCCAAATTATATCTATGCATTATAATGTAATAAAATCATACAATAAATTTGTGAATATATATATTATATATAATAAACAAATTTTGATGAAATTTTTTTTTAAATATAATTATATTTTTTATATAATTAAAAAAAACTAAACAACTTTTAAAATTCCTACCCTCTTTTTTGACAATGAGCTTAATGCAACTCATTCCATTTTATTTGAATTTTGCAAGCTAATCAGAATTCTATAACTTTACTTTTGTTGGATGCCTTTGAATCTTGAACAGTGAACATCCTTCTTTACTCTGAGCGAAATCTATCCCTGAAATCTTACATCAAAATTAATATAAATAAATAATATTCAACACAAATTACTACTGGATAATCATCCTAAAACTATTTCTGATGGATATTTCTTATTTTTTTATAAATTTAATGTAACAATTTAATTGTAAAAAGATAGAACATTGACGGAAAGTATTCAACTCAATTTGAACAATTTTATTTTTGCTTTGCTGGATTTTAACCGAAGAATTGTCGAGGAATCGAAATGGAAACGAATACGTAGAAGATCATAGTTAAGTAAAGAGTTTGGTATATGAAATCGGAGTAAGGTATTTGGTGAATATATGGAATACGTCGGTGAAGATATAATTATGAGATTATAGTTTGCGTTAGGATTTGAACATCTTAAGGATCTGTATGGGGCAAATGCATATTTTAAGGAAGCTTATGAAGCTTTTCAAAATCCATGGTTGAGACATAGCAGTTTGTGGCTGGACTATAATATGCAGGAAGGATTTTTGTTTTAAGGAGGGCAATTATGTATTCCGGAATGTTCTATGAGAGAGAACTTAATCTAAGAAAAGCATAGTGGAGGTTTAGCTAGCAATTTTGGCATAGACAAGACCCTAGATCAGTTGAGCCACTTTTAGTATTGGCCAAAGATGCGTAGAGATGTACAAAGGTTTGTAACTAGATGCAAAATGTGTCAGCTTGCAAAGGGATACAGTGAAAACACAGAGTTGTACACACCCTTACCCATTTCGATCTCACCATGGGACTTAGTCAGTTTAGACTTTGTCTTAGGTTTGTCGAAGACACAACAGGGATTCGTTTCCATCATGGTGGTGGTGGATCATTTCACTAAAATGGCACATTTCATTCCATGCAAGAAAACCATTGATGCCACACATGTAGCATATTTGCTCTTTACCGAGAGAGTCAGATTACACAGCTTGCCAAAGTCTATTGTTTCGAATCGAGATGTTAAATTTACAGGACATTTTTGGTGAACCTTATAGAAAAAGTTAGACACCAAAATAAACTTTAGCTCAGCTTATCATCCACAGACCAATGGCCAAACTAAAGTGGTGAACTGGAGTGTGGGAAATTTGTTGAGGAGTTTGGTTGGAGAAAATTCTCGAAAGTGGGATCGTGTGCTTGCACAAGCAAAATTTGCTTATACTGATTCACCTAATTAGAGAACATACAACAGTCCTTCCAAATCCTATACAGAACGCACCCACGTGGAGTATATGAGTTACAGGATTTTGGACAGTTGGAGCATAGGAGTGCTAATGGTGAAGAATTCACAAAGACAAGCAGCGATCTTCATGAATAGGTGAAATTAAAATTACAGAACAACATCTAAAGATACAACAAAAAGTCATATTCGAAAAGGTCGGAGGTGTAATTCAATTTAGGAGCCCTGGTATTAGCACACCTATGTAAGGTGAGGTTTCCTAAAGGCGACTACAACAAGTTGAAATGGCAAAAGTTTGGGCCTTGCAGGACTCTTCAGAAATTTTTTGCAAATGCTTTTGAATTGTAGTTACCCCCAGGTATTGGAATTTCACCCATTTTTAATGTAGCAGACGTGTACCACTACATTGCAACAGAGGATGAATACAGTTCGGAACGACAAACAATGGACAACCAGGAAGAGAGTGACATGTGGATTAAACAAATGCTTCCACGAAAGCCTCTAGGTATCTAACAGATACTAAAGACCCAAGTGGCTAGACGGACCTGACAGAAGGAATATCTATAGTACCTAGTCAAGTGGAAGGGTCATCCTATTGAAGATAGTTCTTGGTTAGATGTTGGCGAGATTCCCGAGTATGAAAGTAATGATGCAAATAAATATGAATACATTCTTATTCCTTCTCTTACTAGTTCTTATTCTCCAGATTCTTGGGATAGTTGGTTGGTTGATAGTGGGGCCACACATCATTTCTCTTTATATAAGGAAGTCCCCTCTAATCTAGTAGAGAGGGAGACTAAGCTGAACATTATTCTTAGAGACAACTCCACTCATCTCGTGTAAGGTTTTGGGTCCGTAAAAATTTCATCTGAAATCTAGGGAATCGATTTTGCTACATGATGTTATGTATGTGTCAGAATTAATGAAGAATTTGGTATCTATATCTGCATTAGAAGAACAAAAGGGATGAGGGTCACCTACATTAAGGGAAATTTCTGACTTGGTCTACTAGTTCACCTATGAGAGATGCATTCACATCAGGATCAAGATCTAAAAGACTTTATAGAGTAACTGGAATGCCACTTTTAGCATTGGTTCATAATACCAATCATTTGAGTGAGTTGTGGCATTGAAGACTGACTCATCTACATTATGATGCTCTTCCGAAATTGAAGAAAATGGTCTCGAGTATTCCCGATGTTCAAGCCTATCATGATGGATTATGTCTAGGTTGTGCAAGTGGAAAGAAAACAAGGGGACAATTCTTCTCTAGTGAGAACAAGTCAAATTACATCCTCCATCTGATTCATTCTAATATATGTGGTCTGATTCCTATGCATTCTATTGGTGGTCATCTCTACTACATCACCTTCATTGATGACTTTTCAAGAAAGACATGGATATATTATTTGAAGCACAAGGATGAAGCCTTTGAAATATTCCTGGAATTCAAAGCTTTGATTGAAAATCAAATAGGGAAGAAAACAAAATTATTCAGGTCTGCCAATGGTTGCGAATACATGTCAAATGGGTTCATAGCATTTTGTAAGAAAGAAGGAAACAATTGTTCCATATACACCTGAACAAAACAGATTAGCAGAAAGGAGGAAAGGGTCTATATTAGAAGTTCCCTATGCCATGCTTCATGATCAAAAGGTTCCAAATTTCCTATGGAGAGAAGCCACACTTGTTGTTGTATATGTTCAAAAAAAGGTACCTCGTCAAGCTTTGGAAAAAAAAAACACCCAAATAAGTGTTTATATGTGTCAAGCCCGACATTCACCGTCTTTTTATCTCTGGATGCCCTGTATATTTTCATGTGTCAAAGGAAAAAGGAACAAGCTAGAAGCTACAGGAGGAAAGGGTATGTTTTTTGGTTATTTTGAAAATCATAAAGCATATAGAATATATATTCCTAGTCAAAGGAAGGTTGAAATTAGTAGGGATGTAACATTTGATGAATATGTTTCTCTTGGAAAAGAAAGAGACCTTCCTCGAACTCCTCCCCCCAAGAAAGAGAATGATGACAAGGATATTCTAGATGGTCCTTGCAAGCCCAAGTTTGAGACTGGTATTGTTGATGATCCCATGTAGTATATGGACCCCTTAAATCCTCCTCCAAGCGATTCCCCTTCTAGGAAGAAACCACTTTCTTGTCATGACAATGTATAGGATGCCGAGAGACATATTCTCGTTCGAAGATCATTTAGAGAGAGGAAGAAACCATATAGGTACTAGGGATATATGGCAGCCATGAGCACCATGATTCAAGCGAAACCTTCCACATTCGAAGAAGACATGAATGAACAAGTTTGGAAGGATGCTATGGCCGAGAAATATGAATATATCAAGAAAAATGATGTATGGGATGTTGTGCCGAGACCGAAGGGAAAATTTGTAGTGACTTAAAAATGGCTATTCAAGATCAATCATGGAGTTGATGGTAGTGTTGAGAAATATAAAGCAAGGTTCGTGGCTCGAGGATTCTCACATAATGTGGGAGAAGAATACGATGATATATTTTCACACGTGGCTCGATACACAACCATCCATTCAATAGTAGCCTTTGCCTCAATTCAAGGGTGGACTCTTTATCAGATGGATGTAAATACCACATTCCTTCATGGTAAACTATAGGAAGAAGTGTATGTTAAGAAAACACAAGTATTTGAAGTGGAGGATCGAAGAATGCAAGTTTGCAGGTTGAAGAAGATTGTATGGTTTGAAGAAAGGCCCGAGAGCTTGGTACATCCACGTAGAAAATTATTTGATGAAAATGGGATTCACAAGGAGCAATTTTGATCCCAATCTCTACTTAAAGGTGGACCGAAGTATGCCATTGATTTTGGTTTTTTATGTTGACAATCTATTCTTGATAGGTAGTGAGCCTATGATGATCGAGTGTAAGAGGTAGATAGCCTTTGAATTTGAGATGAAGGACCTTAGCACTACTTCCTAGGCCTTGAGGTGTGGAAAATACCTCGTAATATTTTCCTTTCACAAAGAAAATATGTTGTGAAGATGTTGGAAAGATTTGGAATGAAACAATGAAAATCCATGGCTACATCAATGGAAATGAACTTCAAGAAGTTATGTTGAAAGTTACAAGATCCGATTTATCAAATCCATCTGAGTATAGACAATTGATTGGGGATCTGATGTTCCTTGTGAATAGCTATCCACACATATGCTACGCAATGAACACGTTGATCCAATTCATGATCAAGCCTCTCCATGCACATTGGGTTGCTTCCAAACATATATTGAGATATTTTCATGGGATGATCACACATGGTTTGAGATATTCTAATAGAGATGTTTGACTTGATGGATACATCTATGCTGACTGGGCAGGAAATTTTATTGACAAAATTAATACATATGGTTGTTGTTTTAGTCTTGGATCTTCAATGATATATTGGATGAGTAGGAAACATAAGTCTCTAGCATTGAGTACCGCCAACGCAGAATATATTATCGCTAGCATGGATAGATCTCAAGCAATTTGGTTGACGAATCTCTTTGGAGAGCTATTTGAGAAGGTCCTAGACACTACAGTGACACTACTGGGTAGAGAACTGCATGTTTCATAACAAGTCCAAGCACATAGAGATTTGATATCACTTCATTCAAGACATGGTGTATAGAGGAGTTGTTAGACTCCATCACATATCGACAAATGATCAGATTGCAAGTATTCTCACCAAATATTTACTGAAATGGAAGTTACTAGTCTTCAGAGAGCATCTTGGATAGATGGATGTGCCGTCCTGATAAGGAGTTGCGTTGATCGAGGACACTGAGCCAACTCTTCCCCCCTCGTTGAGATCCGAGGGTGAGGAATTGAGATAGAGGGTTCCTGGGGTTGAGAGATCTCATGACAATAAGGGATCACCCCTATCTGTTACCCACAAGGTTGATAAGTTGCTCCCCTATCTACATAGGGTTCGAGATGTTGCTCCCCTATTTGGTCTATGTACACTATACCCCTATTGAAATCATACCCACAAGTCCAACTTGTTGGGAATAATGTTCCTTGTTTGGCTCATAGGTTAAGAGTGTACTTGGGGTTTACAACCCAAGGCGATTATGATGTAGGTGTTCTATCACATGACTACTTAGAGCCATCAATGGGAAGATCAATAGGTAATAGGATTGGGTTGAGATTTTCTCCCCTTTATGGTTATGATTTGAGAATAAGCTCCCCGATGTGATTCTAGGGTTAATATGTGCTCCCCTGTGTGTGTGTTTGATATCCTATTTCTTGATATGGGGTTGAGATATATGATTCCCCCATGAGATAGAAGGTGGAAGCTAATGTTCCCCTATTCTTCTTATTTTAGATTTGAGAATGTTTGAGTAGATAGAGTTGAGCAGAGATGGTCACAACATTACGACATCATGACAAGATTATGTGACAATCAACGTACATATATTGGTAGGTGGAATTCTTTCTAGAGTAGAGGGAGTGTTAACTTATGAAACTAGGGTCAAATCCCACCTTAGATAGGTCAAATTATAGAGATAACGATTGTATTGAATTAATCTTTTCAATAGGACCAAAATCATCCTAAATATCACCTCATTTGGACAAGAAGAAGTTGGTGTTTGAATTTATGAACCCACTCATGTATATTGGATTAGGTTGGCCCTATACGCATTGGTCAAGTTGACCTCACCATCAAATGGGCCCTCATGGAAGGCTATAAATAGAAGAGACCTCAAGGTCATTTGAAAATCATAATCAAGCACCTTCTTCTCTACTCGTCTATTTGTTTGGCTCGCATAGGTTCGTCAAAACAAGTTCCCTCAGGGGCCAAAGTTTCTGGTCTGAGGCTTGCACATGTCTAGGGTTTATATTTTATGGTCGCACGCACAAATATGGATAGAATTGGTTGCAGTCACTCTCTCACCATGTTTCAGAGTGCAACTGGGAAGGCATACTCACTCACACGTCTTCATGAAGGGTGCAAGTGAGGTTCGAGATCATATCTGGTTAGATATGACCATAGTCGCATGTGCAAAACAGCTAACGGGGTGACTAGGGCATCATAGTCACTCGTAGCAAAAATTGAAGAGGATGATTGAAGCTTTGAGGCAGATCTAGGTTGATTTGTCCATAGCCGCACGTATACAATGCTTCAGCGAGTGACTAAGGCATCATAGTCACCTGCATAACATCTTGTATGGAGCGACCAGGGGTTTGAATTTGTTCTACTCCATAGATGCACAGTCACATTCAAAATCACTCACTCGAAGTGCCTCTGAGAGGGACTGGGAGATCATAGTCGCTCGCAGAGTTTCTTTATGTGTGCGATAAGGGTTCTGAGCTAGAGTTTGATAGTTGACTGCAGTTGACCACAAATGTCTAAAGTGTGAAAGGTTTCTCTCTGTTGTACAGTATTTATGGAAGTTTGTCTCTGATTTGTATTTGGTAAATCTCTCTTGAAAGATTATGTCTTGGGCTCATTGTACTCTCTGCTAAAGCATTTTATGACAATCTAATAAGAAGAATATTTGAAAGGGTTTGTCCACTAGTGGGGTTTTCCCCTAGTCTTTGACCAATCTGGTGTCTCTTATGGTTGTGATATTGTTTCCTTTATCAGTGCATATATTTTTCTATCTTGAGTTACTACTTATGACTGGAAACATTGTTAATGATTAGATGCATTGCTTAATGGAGATTTGAATTGGGTTGAAAATTGAAATAGTATAGAACAATCTGAAAAATTAATAGGGCATTGTTTCTTAACTCTCCACATACACCCCATTTTTACCTCTCTAATTCTCATAGGGTACAATGATTAAATTAAAACTTAGAAACAATAATCAATTTGGTTTAGACCCCAAAATCTTGCAAATTTTCTCATATAATAATGCTAAGATCTTCCCCTACATTCTCTCAGAAAGATTCTCTCTCGACTAATTATAGATCTTCTAGATGATGACTCACTCTCTCTATAACTCATTTATCAACTAAGAAACTGGATTTAATAACATCGAGTGATTAAATTCTTCAACAAATTTTTAAATGCCTCTCTCACACTTGTTTCCACAAGCTTCATGACTTGGAGGTGAGGATGATCCTGCATCAAGCTTCAAAGACATCCAACCCTCTTTATGAAGTCATTGGAGAAAAATGATTGATTTTGGTCTCTTTAATCTCATTACTAAGGAAAAGTATCTTAAAAAGAAGTTTTTCATTGACTGACTAGGATTGTATGTCAAGCATGTATATATTTCTCACTCTATCACCTAGAGAGGCCTTATGGCATCCATCCATTAGATTTTCAGCTATATTTCTTAAAAGGTGGATAAGCGCAGTCGTATTATCCTTACAAAGGATCCATTTATAAGAGGCAATGAATTTTATAAATTCTCTTAAATTGGTTTCCCTTTTAAATGCATAAAGTTTGTGTAAGTTGAGCTATGTTAAGATATCTTGCTCATATATAACCCCCTCTAGATGCTAGAAAAACTTAAATGATTTGGGTATACAAGTGAAATTGGTAGCTGTTTGGGACTTGCAGGGGCATATATTATGATAGGATCCTATTGAATGAAGAAAATGACTCCATAATCTAGAGTTGAAATACCTCTTTAGGCCAATTTAATACAAGACAAGATTATAAATCAACTTCCTATTCCTCTCAAAATCATAGAGATATTTTGTGCTATAGAAAACTACGAAAGTGGGACCTGTCAAAAATTTAAATGCTTTTGTTGGCTCACAATACGTAATCGTATTCTCACATGGGATAATAAATAAGAAATGATATTCATTGGCATAGATTGGCATAGATTTATGTTGTCTTTGTAATGTTGACCCAGATTATGTGGACCATCTCTTTATACATTACACTTTTGCTAAGGATGTCTAGAAAGACATCTTAAGATCTTCAAGACATTGAATCTTCCTATTCCTTTGAATCCTAACTTTGTTAGTGCCATTTAAAGATAGGAAGATATAAAACCATACCAATCATTATAGTGTGGAGTATTTAAAAAACAATAAATAAAACCATTTTTGTAGATCTATTGTACAAACCTAAACAACTATTTTACAAGAATGTAGACTTCTTTAAGGAATTTTTGAGACTACCAAACTCCAAGTTTGTAGAAATATAAGTTATCTTATGATATCTAAGTTTTCCTCTATTGGGTTTTTTACATGATTATTTGGTGAGCGTGCCTTTATCAAACTTAAAGGATTCATTCGTTTGCATTTTTCTGAATATAGGACTAGGAGCAAACACTAAGCAAAAATCATTGCTTGTTGGGCATTTGGGTTGTTTGCAACTTACAAAAGGATATTTTATTTACATGTTTGGGATGATTAGAAAAATATAATTGATTTGTTGTAACCCTCAGATTTATATTTATTAAATTTGTCTTTCTGGAAGGACAAGACTATAATGTGAAGAAAGGATTTCAATACCTCCTTTTTCAGTGTATTCAGAGGGAAGGGAACTATCACGCAGATTCCTTATAAAAAATGGAAATTTCTTGGCAAAAATGCTTCATTTATTTTGAAGAATCCCAGGGCACCCACTTTGTGAGGAAGGGGAAGACTTTTGCCTATCTCAAATTTATGGTAATCCATTGATAGCTTTTCTTTCACTTAAAACCTCGTGTTTAAACATTTATTGTAATTGGTGTATTGTACTGTGATTTATTGGCATGTTGCGGGTACACTCTGAAACAAATTTTTTTATTTGTTTAGCTGCATTTAATTTGCAGATTATTACTGCATATTAAGTCTTAAACACTCCAAAGATTTATTTGGTAATTTTTTATGCTATAAGCTTATTTAGAAAATACATTATAACATTATTGGTAATTGGCTTGAAGTTTTGGATGGGATTGGTGCAGTGCCACTACAATCCTTTTGGTGGAGCTCCACTTCTATGGTATAGAATTTGTATGCAACTTTTGTCCTCTTAATGAATATAAGAATACAAAATCTGCTCTGAGAGAAGAACTTTCAAAGGAACACACTGGAAATGAGGACCTACTAAATTCATTAAATGAGTTGAGAAAAGTACATCTTGTATTCATTAAATGGCTTGTGAAAATTGGTGCGCAGCCAGAGGTTCTTTATACGATTAGACATGGTTGAATGGCTTGTGAAAATTGGTGCGCAGAGAGGTTCTTTATAAGAATAAACATGGATTTCCAAAGACGGTAGTCTTGAGTTCTTTAGTCGTTACCATGTCACATGGTGACAGTGAGCGTCTATTAAATGAGTAGAAAATGTAACGACGGCTATTGCTAAGCAGGAAACTAACGTTGCAAATGCAGTTTTCAGCTATGTATTACAACAGATATGAACAGTGGCTTTCCTCAGTAGCCTTTTCCTCTTTCCTTCAACTGTTCATCTCTACTCCAACTGTTTGTTCCTTCAAATGTTCGGCTTCTAACATTGGGACAATGCACTTGTTCCAGATCGTTCTAAGGTCGGGTGCAAGAAATGCTTCAATAATTTCGTGATTGATTGATATGGGAGTGGCCAAAGTTGGGTGATTTGATACCGGAAGGCAGCTTTGGAGATGTGAAATTGAAGCGGTTGGATAGAAATGGAGAAATTTAAATTGCAAAACACATTTTTAAAAGATCTGGTCCCATCCCACCCAACCTCACCCCACACTTCTGATGGTCCAATCCCAGACAAAACCATATAAACCTGAGAACTTCTCATGGCGTGATTTCTTCCATTGAAACAAAAAGAACAGATCTCTCAAAGGAAGTGTATGCAATGCACATGAAAGTGAAACTTATGCCAAAGGTACGTCGCTATCCCAATGCGGTCGACCTCTGAAACGTGGCGAAATATTATAATTAGGTTATGGAAAAGGCTGCAATTTCACTCTACTGCGTTTTGCTGGTTTTTGTTTCCTCCTCGAATGTGACGATATAACTCTTTGCATTTTTTTAATGTGTAAATAAATTTACCATCATGCAAAAATATTTAGATCATACATTAAGAAGTATATGTATATTATTCCTTCAAAAATATACAAATATAAAATTCAACTATACATTAAAATTTATTTCTCTCCTAATTCGAAAAAAGAACACAATCATATTGCTCATTTATTTAATCATGCTTAATTCAAACTTTTCCCAGAAGGAACATCGATGCACGTAAAAATAGAAGGTATACTAAATCCGACATGATCAAAGAATGTGTAAATTATAATACGAAGCACTGAAAGAGAATAACCATGAAGTGCGGAAGACGATGAGCATTTATTCTTCCGTCTTCATTTGCACATAACATTTAACATTTGCCCAGACGCGAACCCTAGAACCCCTGCTAGAACCAGAGTCTAGTTAATACATATATACAGAAGGTTATTGCGAAATAAATTTTGATACCATTTACAACGTCCAGACGCCTCCGATATTCATCAGTTGAATTGGAATTGGAATGCGAACCATTCGCATTTCGAGCGCATCGTGGCCGCCGAGAATTCACAGAAAACAACCGAAAAGGGCAAATATAAGGAAATAGATTGGTCCTCCGTTCATTTTCTCCGTTGTTCGGAGTTCTTGCAGCGCAATTGTTATCGCCGTTCTCTGAATTATTATTATTATCAGCAGCATTGGTAGTCCTTCCACCTGCAACATAAACAGGCCTGCTTTCACCAGTGGGATCAATCCTGATAGAAAACACCGTGGCATTCTGAGATCCTCGCAGAATAGTTCGGCTTCCGGGGTCAGAAGTCGCCCGGGGACATAAAGCATCATTGCTAGGTCTGTAAGAGGATCCATCCTCTGCCCTCTCTGAAACCTCCATTGGCAGTCCATGGCGGCAGATAGGGCACGAATTGTGCTGCGCCAGCCAGGGAACAATACAATCGGAATGATAAATGTGACAGCAGGGCATCTCCCTAGCTTCGCCGCCTATTTCGAACCTTTCCTGGCAGACAGGACACTGTGAATGGTTAGCCAGATGCCTGGAATTGATCTTAATTGTTGGCATCGCGTTCACAGATGCTGTTGGGGCAGGCGGAGGGCCGGACCTATCGTTCTCAGACAGCTGCTGGATCAACTGCTCCAAACCGGAGCCCATCAAATAATCTCCACTGTTTGCAGACAATAGCCTGGGTTGGGTTTCTCTGTCATTGCCAACAATATATTGCATCGCGCCATTCTGCACAGCTGTGTCCTGTCTGAACATCCTGCCATACACCTGATTGGAGGCTTCATGGATTTCGCGTTCATTGGGAGGGTTTGAACGGGCCGCCATGATTTCATCGTGTACGGGGTTTGTAGTTGGAAAGATCGGAACGGGGTCCCTTATTTCTTCTATAAACTCCTGGCCGCAGGTGGGGCAAAGCAAGGAATCTCTTGCGGATAGCCCGAAGAATCCATTACAGCCATGGCACCAGTAGGCAGAAACATCTCTGGAATTCATCTCGAAAAATTTCTGACAAATTTCTGACAACACAAAAGGCCCACTTACCAAAGCTCACCTCTGCGGTTAGTCAGAGCTTGAAACACCAATTATATCGATAATGCCGCAGTTGAAATGACGGTTGCAACTCTAAGGAGACTTGTAAAAGCAGTAGTCTATAACGCGACTTTTTGAAAGTCTTTCCGGCGGATTTTCCCGGTCAAAATCCGGCAGCAATTCATTGGAATCCCAAGTTTGATAGCTAGTTTCTGCACAATCAATGGCTCCCAGGGGTTTTTGAAGGCGCTGAATCCAAATATGCGGTTAAAAAACCATTTTAACTGCTAAAAATCCATATTTAACCTCATTTCTTCCCCCGGATTCCGTCACCAGAATCTCCAAAAAGTCGCATTATAGACAACTCCCTTGTAAAATAGCGGTGGAGACGGTGGGAGACTTAAAAGAGATCGTAGAAGTCGAAAATTTGAACATCGCGACAGCTTGATCTTGATCTCGTGAAGTATTTCCATGACGAGAAAAAACAATTAAAATCTTATTCCTTGGTTTTTCTTTAGTTTTCGTTTTTGTTTGAAAAGGTCGTGCGAATTGTCGACAATCTCTCCATCCTTTTCCTCTGCCGAAGGGCCCTCTCCAGAAAGTGGAAACGAAGATGACTTCTACGTAGGTATGAGTAGTTATCTGGAATATTTTTGGTCCATTGTGATGTGATGAGGGTCTAAGAGTAGGAGTAAAGTGGGATGTTAGTTTTTTTTTAATTAAATAATTTATAATATGTTTAGTTTATTGGTTGTTTGTTATTAAGTGTTATAGTGATAAACTCATTGATTTTTGTTATTGGGTGTTATAGTGATAAACTCTTTCATCTTCGGCTCCCCAAGATTAAATTATTCCAATTCTTTATTTCTGCATTATAATAAAATAAAAACATACATAATTTGTTTTTATAATATATATATATACAAACAAATTTTGATGAAAAAAACTCTAAATATAATTTATATTTTTTTATACAATAGAAAAAACTAAACAACTTTTAAAATTCCTATACCTTCTTTTTTGACAATGAGCTTAATGCAACTCATTCCATTTTATTTGAGTTTTTCAAGCTAATCAGAATTCTATAACTTTACTTTTGTTGGATGCCTTTGAATCTTAAACAGTGAACATCCTTCTTTACTCTGACCGAAATCTATCCCTGAAATCTTACATCAAAATTAATATAAATAAATAATATTCAACACAAAATACTACTTGATAATCATCCTAAAACTATTTCTGATGGATATTTCTTATTTTTTTATAAATTTAATGTAACAATTTAATTGTAAAAAGATAAAACATTGATTGAAAGTATTCAACTCAATTTGAACAATTTTATTTTTGCTTTGCTGGATTTTAACCGAAGAATTGTGGAGGAATCAAAAGTAAAACGAATATGTAGAAGATCATAGTTAAGTAAAGAGTTTAGTATATGAAATCGGAGTAAGGAATTTGTTGAATATATGGAATACGTCGGTGAAGATATAATTATGAGATCATAGTTTGCGTAATACATTGGTGATGCTATATTCCTTCCATCGAGCTTTTGATTGGTCTAGCCACTGAATGAATCATTACGTCACTTACAGGAAAATACTTCTCTACAACCAAAGCGGTTATGATATCTTTCGGGTAATTTTTATGAATCTCTGAAATCTTACGTGAAGTGCAATGTTATTCCTCCAAAAGTTTGAAAATATACTAGGTTTTTAACCCAAACTTATTACTTTTGGATAAATATGTGTAGTGTTTTCTCATAAAACCTTTGAAATTATATAATATATATATATATATATATATTATATATATACTAATAATTTTCCCTACTTTTTAAACTAACAAGATGCCATTAGATCTCTTACATATTGGGTCATGCCAAAAAATACTAGTTTTAAAGTCTCGGAGGTAGAGGGTTTTGCATCTTTAGATGTCCCTCACATGCTCCACCTCCCTAGAATAATATCAAAATTCATAGAAATATATCATATCAATAATCATAATAATCATAAAATATATCGCATTACTTATCAGATTATTATTAATATTTTTTTTTTATTTTTTTTACTTGTGGTTCACGGAATCTATGGTCAGTGGGTTCGCTACGTCAATCAGTTTTTATTTACTAACCTGACTCAAAGAGCTTTTGGGAATTAACCCTGTATCCTCTCGATTAGTGCGTGCTTTTGGGAATTAACCCTATGACCTCCCAATTAATCGGGCACTAACTTGACCGGTTAAGCTAACTCTTGACGCTCATATTTTTTTCTATCTTAATTATAAATAAATTATAATTTAAATAATAATTTAATTTGAAAATTA